>AZIM01002352.1:21830-34736 GCA_000516915.1 Ophiophagus hannah
CTGCTTGGATGGGGGGTTGGACTAGATTACATACAAAGCCCCTTCCAACTCTGTTAATCTGTAAATCTGTAAATCTTCAACTTCCAGCTTTCCAACCAGCAAGGCCAAAGAATTGCAGGAGTTGTAGTCCCAATATAGATTGTCAGAAAGTAGCCTTAAAGCCATATGAAAATTATTTTATACAATACAATGACGACTATCTCATTCTTTCTGAATTTATCTCCACCAGATAATAAGCAATGGTGAAAATAAAAAGATGCATTTGTTGCCCTGTGATACACACTTCTACCTGTCTCTTCCCAATGAAGATAACATTGTTATAAATAAAAGTGCAAATTATTTTTAGCACACAGATTTTGCTAAGCACTCACGTTTCTCTCCAGTGTGTAAATGCTGGCAGTTCTGCTTGCCCTAGTTTAACAGCCCTCTGCAGAAATATTCATTGGTGACATCAAGCTGATTTATCTCAAATAGGATTCAGGGAGAAGTGTGGTATTTATTCTCTTTTCCTGTCTCCAAATTAGCATTCTGCGTTTGCTGTCCAATGCAATTTTCACCAGTATCCAGGAAAACAGCAACTTATTTTCTAAAAAAAAAATCATAGGAGATTAAAACAATAAAATTTAACAGGAATGGAGATGGGGCACCAACAAAACAGAATTAAGAATAATAGAATATATAATATTATTATAGAATATATAATATAGGACTGGATGTTCAAATATTATGATCCTTTTCCCATATATAACTTAAACCTTTGTCATAGCATGGCTCAGCCATTGTTGAAGTGATATAAGACCTACCCTTATTAGTGTTATTTTGACATTACAGTTCTGTGACTCTAAAAGATGCCATGAAGAGAACATGGTACTCTGAAAACTCGGCCCAACAATATTAGAACAAAAACAACAGGGTCTATTCAATTTAATCAGCAGTATTTCCAATTTACCACTTAGTATATTAAGCTATGTATGAGTATTAGAGGCCGTCAAATCTGAGGAACGGTTGTTGCCAGATGCTTAGTTTTAAGATAAAGTTTATCTGATTTTCATCCAGCTGTAATTTAGAAGCAATGACATGGAAACAGACTTGCACCACACTGCATAAAAATGCAGATGTTTTGCCAACAGTCTAGCACCTATTATTTCTCTCCCAATCTAAATAACTGATTTATATTTCACTATTCTAGAATGAGGATGTCTTTCAGAGCTATCATATTCAGGCTGTAAAAATCTAGCCAACTATTAGATGGCAACAAAGCATTACAGCTTTTGATGCAACCTAATATTATCAGCTTACTTTCAACCAATTTTGTCATAACGGTTAAGGTGCTGACTATAAACTAGGAGACCCTGAGTTTTAGTTCTTTCCTTAGCATGAAAGCCAGTTGGGTGATTTGGGGGCAGCTTATTTTTTCTCAGTGTTGTTGTTATTGTGGGAAAAATAGAAGACAAAAGTATTATGCGTGTCACTTGAGGTCTACCAAATAAATGTGGGAAATAAATTATAAGAGACATTTGAAAAAAATAAACTGATGAAAGATTGTACAAGATTATACTGATATCTATATTAGATATAATCAGCTGGTACTTAAAATTCTAAAGATTTTTTTCAATCTTGGGGAAACAAAATGGCTAGGCTCTCGTTTACTTTATCATCTTGCATTGCTAATCAGTTTCTTCTGCGCACAAAAAAAGTATGGTTTGAAGAAGAAAGAGTTTCTTTATTTGCAGATTTAACATTATCTGAATCGGGTAGTAGAGGTATACCTGTGGTCTATGAGCCCTCCAAGCCCACCAGGATTATCAGATACACTTTATAAAAAGAGCAGTTCCAGTTTCTCAGAAGACACTTGAGTGGCATAATAGCAATTGTGTAGCCATGTAGTTCAAGTGATGTTTGAATTCATCAGGCTGATCATGGCAGAAGCTAGTTTTAAGAGAGCTGATAGAAAGAAATTCAACAGCAGCAGTTTTCATCGTTATTCCTGGGCACAATATGCCTTCAAATTAAAAAAAAAAATCAACACAATTTTAATGTGGCTCATTAATCACAGAGCACCCCCAGGATTTACTTAAGGGAGTTAGTAAAGGAACTCCCAGAGCAGTTTAAAGATCATGACAGTGCTTATGGGGTAAGAAAGAGGAATGTCTTGGCAGGGGTGGAACTCTGGTAGTTTTGAAATAATGCAATCTGTAAATTGCAATAATCAAAAATAAAAGAAAAATTTAAAAAACTACAAGGTTTGGTCCATTTTAAATTAATCTTAACAAATACAGCAAAACTTGTTTCTAGTGCACTATAATTTGAATAGATCTATTAGTCCCAGAAGGGTTCAAGGCATGCAGCCAGATGAACTTGATGTGTGATGGACTTTTTTGCATCATACAGAAGCAATTCAAAACACCACAACTAAGATTTATGGACACATGTCCTAAAAATATGAATCAATAAAACTATTTTCAGCCATTCTTAACTATCTAGTTTTCCTATTTACCCATGGATATGAAACCGAGTAAAACTATTTCAAAATTGCATACTATTGTGTATTTTTAAAACAAGATACCACAAATATTATTTTATATCATTTGGGCATATAAATGTCATTCAACCTAACTCCTACATATACAGGTAGTCCTTGACTTGCAACAGTTCACTTAGTGACTATTCAAAGTTGCAACCAGCACTGAAAAAAATAATTTATGATCACTTTTCACACTAATGACTATTGCAGCATCCCATAGTCACGTGATCAAAATTCAAATGCTTAGGAACTGAAGTCAATGGAAAAGCCAGATTCGCTTAACAATCATGTTACTAATTTAACAACTGCATTGATTCACTTAACAACTGTGGGAAGAAAGGTCATAAAATGGAGGAAAATTTAATAAATGTCTCATTTAGCCACAAAAAAATTAGGCTCAATTGTGGTCATAGGTCAAGGACTACCAGTATTTGCATATGTAAATGGATTTCACTTGAACTAAAACACAAAAGAAAAGAAATGGCATAAAATGTACAGTGCTATGGCCCAATCATTTATGAAGAGTTTGTAATATTTTTGAATCAAACTGTAATTTTATTCTTCAGATCAACTCCTGGCAACTGCCTGGACAAGTTTTTACAGATTACTTGGCAAGATGTTTGGAAGTAGTTTGCCTTCAATTTTTTCCCCCCTATGGCTAGGATTACCAGATATTTAAGTAGGTGAAGGAGTGCACAGACAATTAGAAAACACTATTTAACTCTCATGGTATCCATAAGAAAAATTACAGAGAAAAACTGCAAAACTAGAAAATACATGAGCTTCAAGTATATGAAATTACTTTTTCCAGAATTAGAAAGGCTGGTTCTTCAATCGCAATATTTTTCCAACAAATCTTTATTTTCAAGAACATATGCTGACAATCATTTAATTGATGCTAGCACACTATACAAATTTCACCATAGAAATGTATGACAAGTCATGTGATCTATGGACTACAGTGAAATTGAATTTGAAGAGGCTGAATAGAAACCGAATATTGGAATCAAGAAATAAATTAAATAACATAAATCAAGGCTGTTCATTCTATTGATGACAATGGGAAAGAAACAAACAAATTACAAGGTCACAATACACAAAATCTGAATGACTACTGAAAACAGTCCAAATATTTTTTAAAAAACAAAAGCACTAAGACACTCAAAATTGAACAATATTTTATTTTAAGGCTATGTTTGGCAGATAGAAGACATCAGAATAAAAAGGAGGACATGTCCTCCTTCTGCCAAATGTCTGGTAACTCTACCAAGAACTCAGAGTGTATGGCCCAAGGCCACCCCGATCGCTTTGTGTTAAAGCAGGATTGCAACTCAAAATCTTATAGTTTCTAACCTGGTATCTTAACTACTGCACCAATTGATTCTCCTCAAGAATTGACTGGTTATAAAATAGGAGTAGTTTGTTGATCTGGTTGTTTTTATAAACATCAGATACTATAGAATATGCTTTCAATGTTCATTATATAAAATAGTATGAAAGTATTAGCGAATTCTGAAAATAAGAAAGTACAGGCTAACATAATGCATAGTATCTTTTTTGTAGAATATGGGGATAACCTTGAAGAAGTAACACAAGAACAGTTATGTAATTAACAATTTAGTTCTGAAATAGCTGTCTTGCACACTCCTGGTGACAAACAGCTATCAGGAGAATTGTGGGCAATCTCATGTCCTCTCCTTGTCTGGAGAGGAATTATAAAGAGCTGGTCTACTTGCCAGCTCTTCATTCTGCCAGCATCATCAGCTCCACTTTTTAGAGCCATCTAAAAAGTCTGCCATTCCTTTCCCGGAAGTCTCAGGGTCATAACAATTTTTAATTGAATTTATAGTGATCTGTCCATGTAGTCGTTAGAGTCAAAAATAACTTGATGGCATCAGTTTCACATTTCTATGAATCTGATATTTCTGTTTCTGATGTGACCATTCTTATTTTAATCTATCTCATTCTCTTGCTAGATTGAGATTTTTGCATATGTTTCTTTTCTCTAATACTTCTTGTTTGATGATCTGCTTTGCAGAATTCAGACAAAGGGTCATTTCCAAAGATGACTGTGGAGTTTGGGAACTGATTGTAAATGAAAATTATATAAGCTTGCATTCAAATATTTTCTCTTCCCTAATACATACCAGAAGCAAAGGGAGGCTTCTCTTTTCAATCAAGATAGACACTTACTGTATCTCTTTATGCAGTTTCAAAAGTTTTTGAGACTAAGTCTTATTTGGGATAAGGGTGATTTATTTTTATTTATTAAACCAATCATGGCACATCTTACAAACAAGTAATCTTAGATTTAGAAGGAAGTAGCAAATAAGAAAAGTGTTATGCACATTATCTATTCCACTGTTTCATTTTACTTCCTCCCAAAGCTTATTTGGGCCAGGATACAGATTTTCTGAATACAATATGAGAAAAGGATAGATAAGAACAATTAGAAGGCAGTTTTATTTTTTTCTTAATATAAAGAAATCATTCAAGCAGTTTAAATCTAGCTAGAAGAAACTTCAGTGGCAGCACTATAGAATGTTTATGAGACAGCGTCCACAGTCTAAGAAGCACAATCCTTTGAAGTCTACTAAGTAATTTAATTTTAAATTAAATCAATACAATGATAATTTCCTGCTTTTCTAAATTAACTTCTGCACACCTCAAAATTAAAATGTAAAACACAAAAGCATTTGGAAGCCCAATACAATAGGCATCATGCATTTACTTATTTTGTACTCTGAGAATCTCCTTCACAAAATGTGGTATTATTTATAGTATCTTTTGAATAGTCAATTGAAATCGCAAGCCTCTTTCTTTCACTTGAGCTGCTTTTGGTCCCAGCTGACCCAATGTAATAATCCTACAGTATTACAGTTCAATTGACCTACACAAAGCTTTGAATTTTTACATCAGGACAGAAGAAAAACCGCCATCAGATAACATGTAACACTATAATAATAGGAATTTCCTCCTGCCATTCAGCCTGCATGGAAGAACAGAAGCTCTGCTTTCTCTGGTAAACACGACTCTCCTGTTCTCTGACTTTGGAATACAAAACAATTAGGATTGCTTGCTGGGATACCCCGCCTTGCTAGCATCACTGCTCTAGCCATATGTGTGTGCTCTTTTGAGTCAGTGTTGACTTCTGATGATTGCCCAAACTAGTCCCTGCAATTTCTTCAGCAAACTTTCAGAAGTGCTTTGCCATTGCCTCCTTCTGTGACTGAAAAAAGTGATTTGTCCAAGGTAACACAGCTGCTTCATGCCCAAGGCAGAACAAGTACTCACATCTCCCAATTTGTATCCTCATGCCTCAATCATTACACCAAACTTACTCGTGACATTACCTCACAGCAAACATCCTTTCACTGTAGATCCAGACTCGTTCTTTGTCTACAATCTCAGTCCTCAGCACTGGAAATAATATATACTACTACTTGTAATGCAATACAATTCCCCTCCTTGGGTATTTAATTTTGTCTCTTACAAACCTCCTTCTTTCATAACAGCTGTGGTGATGCAATTGTTAGAATGCAGTATTGCAGGCTAATTCTGCTGACTGCCGACTGACAGCAGTTCAGTAGTTCGATTCTCACCAGCTCAAGGTTGATTCAGTCTTCCATTCTTCCGAGGTTGGTAAAATGAGGACCCAGATTGTTGCGGGAAATATGCTGACTATAAACGTCTTGGAGAGGGTTGTAAAGCACTATGAAGCAGTATATAAGTCTAAGTACTATCACTATAACTTTAAAGAAGTAAATTTTAAAACGAACAAAAAATGTTATTTGTAGATAGGAAGCCTTTAAAAAAAAAAAAAAGCACAAGCTTTCCCAGCATTCTTTTGCTTTGTATTTCCTTATCACTACTGGCATATGTATCATACAAATTTATATCTATAGAATTATCAATGTATTAAATGAAGCAGTCTAATTTTATTTGATAGATGTATATCCCATGTTTTCTTTAGGAGCCTAGCGTGAGATGTGTAGCAGTTACTCATTCATTTTTCCTCACAACCATCCAGTGAGGTAGCTTAGTCTGAGAGAGTGAGTGAGTTACTTGGCTTAAAGTCATCTAAAATGAGTAGCCATAGGTGAGAATGGTCTTAAACTTGAGCCTCCCTAGTCCTAGTCCAACATTTGAACTGTTATACCATGGTGACTCAACCACCTCTGCTGGTTGTTGAGAAACAAATTTGGTTCACCAGAAATGACTGAGCAAGTTGCTTCTACAATTTTATACACAAATATGGGGACACATGCCAAAGATACACCCAGAGAGTCGGGTGTTTCTATGTAGTGACATTTGCATATTCACCTGCAGAAGTGTTATTTTACTCTGTACTGGTATCATATTCTCAAGCTCTCTTAAAATCCAAGTCCCTCTGCGCAAGACACTACATCCGAATTAGTCTGTTATGTTTTCTAATATTATTATTTTTAAACAAGAGCCAACAATAGAAACTTGGTGACTGATTTTACTTTGAGGGGCATATATAGCAACAGATTCTTTTCAAAGAACACAAAACACAAGGGTTCCTATTCTTCACATGCTAACACTTGTGTAGCCCTAAGGAAAACAAATTGTCATATTCTTTTATTGCACATCCTAGTGCAAACCAGCTGCAAATACATCTTTATTCACTCAACCAAGCCTGATTTATGGTCGCCTGGTTAACCCACCAGCTCAGGAACTCCAGATGCTGCACTGCCTCCACGGCTGCTGCTGCTGCAAATGCAGAGATTCTCCATCTGGCTGTTTTGAAACCCTGACATTCCCAGCACATCTTACCTCTGCAGATGCTGTGCAGCACAACAGCAGACCATGGTCAGATGCAAAAGGAAAACAGAAAAACAGTTTATAGCTTCCCCTCATCTTCCTGTGGTTTTTGTGACTGCAATAAAGAAAGTGTTCTCCACACTTTTCAGTCAGGGATGGCAAGAGGAGGTCTGCAGCAGGTAAATGGAGGACGAGGTAAACGGAGGACGAGGTAAATGGAAGAGGGGGAGGGGAAGAGGAGGAGGAGGAGGAGGAGGAGGAGGAGGAGGAGGAAATAATAATCAGCAGGAAAACATTTGTGTCTTGTGGAAAGTAAGTTCTTGCTGCATGCTCTAGCCTAAAATCATTTGGGCAACAACCTATGATCTAGAGACTGTTTCTGTTATCATGATCCCATATTCCATTGCTATAGCTCAACTCTTGTTATTCTGTTAACATTTACAGGGCTGAAGATTTGTAGACCACTTCATCATGTCCTTATTTGTACTTTATCCCTAAAGAAGGGGAGCAATAACAAATGACAACAGAAGAATATTGTGAGGTATTGAATCCTTTCTTTTCAACACTATTGAACCAGAGATCTTTCAAAATACATGCACGTTTTTCTAAGTCTTAAGATTTTTTAAAATACCAAAAAGATTCAGAGTGCTTACTTTTTATTCCATGCCACATCGTGCGCACAGTCCCAACTCCTCTTTCTGAATCTACACCTTGAACCCAATTGGCTCTTCTGTGTTGCCATGGAACTGAAACCTTTGCAGCTCAGATGGTGATGCATTCCATGGAGAACACTGTTCCTACACTTCCTATCACAGAGGTAACATCACTGCATAACATTAACTCCTTTAGTATCACACACTCTTGTCTGCACATTTTACACATGTTTCCCTCCTTTGTCTTCTGCCTCAGTAAGCAGCGTCTAAGCATGCTGTGCCTGTCTTATATCTCCAGAAATCAAATTAAGCACCCTGAGGAAAAAAAACCCAGCAGACTATGTCATCTTGCAGCTACTGTGATGCCAAGTGCATTTTAATGGGGTCTTATAATGTTTTCAAAATTAAGGGTATATATAGCATCAAGAAGAATACAATTTTCATTATCATTCTTATAACTGAAACTCTATAGTTAACCATGTTTATCAGCTCCCCTGATGGGGACAGTGCATTCTTTAACTACTCCCATTCCACTCAGTAAGTAACTGAGATCTGAAAATGAGGACAGTTCTTGGACAAGGATGGCTACCATGCTTGATAGGAGAATAATAGAAAAAGCAGAATTAGCAGGCTGGATCAAGAAATTAGTGAAGTTTCCTTGTAAAATGAATCAATTTCGGTCATTCTACATGCACCTCTCCCAAATCTACTCTTCCCAAGTCAGTGTTCTCCAGACATGTTGTACTATAAATTCCAATAATCCCAATTTGCATAATTTTCATGAGCAGATGATAACTGATGGCTTCAGATATTGTTTTTCTGGGGAAAATACTTGAGCTATTATGTAAAATTGTATCTCACATAAGAAGGCAGATCCTTAGCAAGCTGTACAAGAGAAGAAAGCATGTGAACATCCAAATCAAAGGAAAAGCCAAGGTCAGGTCAGATCCTTTTTTTTTTTTAATACAGTGGGTTTATAAACCAAGACAAGTATCTGTTAGATCAGACTGTATAATTGGAGATAGTTCAAGAGTGGTTACTGGGAACAAAAAAATATCTCAGAATCAGAAATGGGAGAAGTAAACATGAAAAAAGTAGCCACTGTTGTTGTTTTTGCTTTTCCTGTATAAATTAAAATTCTATTTATTTCATACTGCAGAATGACTGAATACATATTCAAATATTATCCACATTTTCAACCATTTCTTGCATATTTTTTCATAAAAAATTACCATAAAAAGGAAGGCATGAAGACTGCTTCTAGTAAAAATATTGGCTTCTCTTTCTTGTGGTTCCTCCTGATGACCAATTCTCTTTCAAGAATTGCAGTTTCCTAAGCAGATGTGCTTTACCTGGACCAGGTAACTGTCATAAACTGCAGGCTTTGGGTATCCCATGTCTGAAATAGGTTAGGCAGAAACCACTTTCAAGTTATATTGGAGAGAGAGATATGTAGCCATTATATCAAACATATAATCTGCTACTTGATATGCTGAACAAGTTTGGTTCTTTTGCTTCCTATTTCCAAAGAGAAATATAAAAATAAAAGAATGGGGGTGGAGCATATTCTCAATCATTTGGTCACACTGGATTCCATCATCCAGTGTTACATACTTGTATGTTCTGTGGAAAACGAATTCCTTATTTAAACATCCTCGTTGTGCAAACATCCTCTCAGCAAGTAGGAGTATCTGGCTGACCTTATCTGGGCTTAGAAACTAAGACGGACTGGGTCCAGTTACTATCTGGATGGGAAAATGAAAACCAGAGCTGTAGGATAGATTAGGATTCCTCATGCTGGGAAAAAACAATGACAAACTATTTCCCTATTACTGCCAAGAAAATGAATGGATGTCTCCATTAAATCACCAGGAGTTGAGTTCAATTTAAAGGCAATTTAACTTTACAGTTACGTAAAATATTGATAGAAGACAAACATAGCTTTTGTGCACCTACATTTATCAGGTTACTAGGATGTCAAGATTTCTAATGCAAATTCCAAAATATACTTTTCATTATTGCATTGTGATCTTAGCAAATGGGAAAACTTTCCTTTAGGCATGGCATAATTTGTAATTTAATAAGAAACTCTCCTAAAGTGAAACTATTTCAGACACTTAATTTCAATAATAGAGACCAAGCATGATTTTGAAAACAAAACAAAACAAAATTTGTGCAGGACAATATTGTTAGAAAAAGAGAAGACAAATTCTTAAAAAAGGAGAGAACCAAAATTCAAGAGAGTGAGCTTCATACAGCCTGTTAAATATGCAGCATACAAACTTTTTTTTGTACTTTTATGTAATTTCTTATCGTTAAGACCTAAAATGAACCCTAACCAAAAGAAAAACTGCAGCAGGTATGATAGTCTTCATACCATCTGCTTAACAACACAGATGGCTGAAAGCAAATATCCTCAAATTATACTCTTTGCATCTGGTTTCCTCTTAAATATAAATTTATGCTAAAGGCCTCTTTCTTGATATGCCATCATCTCGGCAGGCAACAGATAACAGCCAACTATTAGACCTTACAATCAAGACATATATTTAATCCCATATTAATTATCATCATTTCTCACACTACAAAAGAATAATCTTTACCATTAACAAAAGGAATCTGAAGTATAATTTATTTTCTCTCCCGCTCTGTCTCTGTCTCTCTCTCTCTCTTTCTCTCTCTCCATCTCCCCCCCATCCATAGCTAATCTAAATAATTGGTCGCTTACATAATGAAAGTTATCTTGTTCCAATTTTGGTCAGACAGAGATGGTAATCTGAAAATATGTTGAATAGTATTTAATCATAATCAAGGTAGATTTAAGCCCAGAGTCAGAACAGAGGGAGCACCAAAGGCAATGCTTTTAGCTACTCAGCAAGAAACACTGAAGAAGTGAAAAAACTGGGACCTTGGTTTTAGTAAGTGGCAAAATATAGTTTGCACAAACCAGTTTCTTTTGATGCTAGGTTCAGAAACATTTGTTTGATTCTCTTTTTAATTCAATTTTAATAACAAATGATTGCTTTTATTTAGCCAGAGTTCATTAAATCACAGTGATTTTATTCATACATAATGCTAAGCTATCATGTATCAATTGATATATCCCATTAAGTCAAAGCAAACAATCTATATTATGGCAATATGATATAGTGTGTGTATAATCAAGCCTTTATTCCTGCATTGTTATTGTGGGAATGAAGGCGAGAGAGAGACACATTGCAGCAGATAAACATATATTTTGGAATCATCACATATATAATTGCATATATATATATACATATAGTTCCAAAGTATTTTCCTGGAAGATGTAATTGTTTTTTTGTGAAGAAACCCAAGCACTTTTGGTTTTTTTGTTTGTTTTTCATAAATGTAGATCATCTCAGGATTAACATGCACCTTCTTCAACATTTTTCCCCGAATGCTATCAAGCTAAACAACTAATTCCCACAACACTGTCAAATTATTTACTAAGACTGTATTACTATTCTTCTTCTCATCCTTCCTAGTACCTATCTCTTCCCACTTATGACTATAACTGTGTTGCTTGTATCTTTACCATTTATATTGTTTTATTTCCTAGTATGTTTTGATTGCTTATTAGTAACCTATGACTATCATTAAGTGTTGTATCTTATGATTCTTGATGAATGTATTTAATTTTTTCTTTATGTACACTGAGAGCATATGCACCAAAGACAAATTCCTTGTGTGTCCAATCCCATTTGGTCAATGAAGAATTCTATTCTATTCTATTTACAACAGTAGTTCTCAACCTGTGGCCTGCTGAGCCCTGGGGAGGGCATGATGTCATCCCAGGAGGTTTGTGAAGCTCTAAGAAATGTTATGATTTAAATCTTGAATTAAGTTTTGGGGGGTGTCCGTGGCCATGGTCCATGGTCACAAAGGTATTTCAAGGGGTCTGTGGTGACGAAAAGATCGAGAATCATTGATGTACAAAATTCAGATCAATCTAAGAATGCTGAACAGATTCAAAATGGTGAGAACTCTCTATGTTTAATATTTTATGTCTACAGGAGACTGTTACGATCACATAACTTTTGGCTCTCCTGTTCAAAGCCCTTATGTATTACTTCACTAGCAACAAATACATACCAACATGATTTCAGTTTTCTTAAGTAAGATCTAGCTTGTTTCTACTTGTTTCTGTGCTGTCCTTAGGCAACCTCATCTTCCATACTAAATTCTGTTTAGGCCGTTCTTGTTCTAGAGAATTTCACACATTAATTCATATTCTTCTTTAAATGAACTATAATAAAATATATTATTTAGACTCTTCCACTAACACAGTGAGTTTACTAGGAAAGGGAAGAGAGGACAGAAAGCATTACAAAATACCACCTTTAAACACCTTGCTTTTTAAAATGCTTTTTCTCAGACATGAGGAAGTAACAATATAGTTAAGTTGTAAATTTTTTGTTACATTTGTTTTAATGTAACAAAATTTCAATCTACAATTGAAATCTGCTTTTGAAGTGTATCCTTTTGTCATTAATCTTTGGTTAATTCTTGTTAAATGTCAATTTATCATGTTTACTAGTGATTTTCATTCTGCTCTTTTGAATCTCATTGTTTGATGATACAAATATACAGAAAACAAACTCTGTTTCTAACTCATCGTAGTTAGAGTCCTGCAGTAGCACTAGGGACATTCCCGTAGATAAGTCTAGTTTGATCAATGGTGCTTTTTCAAAAAGCAACTGGTTCATTTTTTTCCTTAAGAAGAAAACATTTTGCTTCTCATCCAAGAAGCTTCATCAGTTTATTTATTGATTTGATTTGATTTGTCAATTGCTTACAAGATAATAGATATAAGTATAAACATGAGTAAGAATATAGGAACTAGGTATGAATAAATGGGGACAAAAGGACAGGGACTGTAGGCATGATTGTGCACTAATGCATGCCCCTTACAGACCTCTTAGG
>AZIM01002352.1:110914-122428 GCA_000516915.1 Ophiophagus hannah
ACCGGTAGTGGAAATTTTTAGTAGTTCGGATAACTGGCAAATACTACCTCTGACTGGAGANAGAACCAGTAGTAAAAAAATTTGAATCCCGCCATTGATTTCAGTTGCATGCATTCTGATATTATAGAACTGGGGACATAAATGAATTTTGTCAGAGTCCAAATTATTTACTACTGTGTTTGCATTTTTTTTCCGTTTGGCTAATTAAATGCATACACAAAATTTTATTTCCTGATGATGTACAAAGTATAGATCTAAAATTCAGAGATATCAAACACAAACACAAAATTTAAATTTATTTGATGGATAAAAATAATAAATTTAAAGCATTTCAAAGGAAAACCTTGCTGGAACTGTATTTTCGAAAATTACTGGGTTAAGGATGAACTGTCAAAACTTATATAATTTTTGGAGTCATAATGCTGTAGATTCTTTGTGAATGGCTTTAGGAATTCCTTATCATACTCCCAAGGCTAAGAGTCTAGAAATATGGCATCTTTAGTGTTTTTCTAATTGTTTCTAAAGTTACTTTGATATAGTGTCTCAGACATCAGTGGTCTCAAGCTTTATGGGTGTTCTTGTTTATTACTATTTTATATTTATTCAAATAGTACAAGGATGATTACTTGATTTTAGTCATACCTTATGCTGTATTTATGGTTTATAGCGATTAAGATCTGCATTAATAAATTAATAGAGGAGCTCAGGATGAAATTGAGACATAATCCACAAGCTGAAGTGGGTAGATGAAAATTGGGTAAAAATAACTGAGCAAGAGGATAATAAGTGAAATATTCCAAAAAGGTCAGAAAGGCAAGCAAAAAGTCTTATAATATAAACAACACACACAACACTAATGTACTGCTTGAACTGGTGTACCGCTGGTGTGTTGCAAATACCAGTTAAATTAACTTCCCTTCTCCACCATTGAATATTGACTCCTGGTAACAACATGGATGTGTTGTTTCTATATAGTAATGTAGTTTTATCCAAATCTTTTGTCTCCCTAAAGTTATAAAGCTTCCAGAAATATATGAAAATACAGCCAATATAACAAGATAAGGAAAATTAATAAATAATAAAATATTTATTCAAACAGTTACAGATCTAACATTCTGATGTCACAGAGGTATCATAATAGGGCAAGATATTGCCCTAATCTTACTTAGCATTAATTAGAAAAGCCACTTTGCTTTGGGCCGTGTGATATACTATGTATATTTTAGAATTTTCACATAAATAATTTGTCTGCTACTTATCAGAGAAAGACTTCTCTAAATCATTCCCTTTTGATTGAGTGAACTATTTATTTTAAAACATGGTAGAGTTTTCATGATATTGTAAACTTAATCCATAAGTACAACTTAGTATAAATATCTGCGATAAATGTTTCTTTGCTTGTTCAATAAGTTAAGCCAAAGTTTACCTAGCTTGTTGATGGCTTTTTCAAGTATTAATTGATGCCTGGCAGATGGCATCACAACTCTAATACTGTGTGTAATATGAATATATATTTAATTCAAAATAATTGTATATGTTGAATAGGAGTCAAGCAAAATTAAACTTTAAAAAAGATAGTAAAAATATATTCTACATAAACACATATTTGCTAAATGGATAAAAATGTCCTGTCTTGTAAACAGGACATGGAAAGTAATAAGGGCAGATTTGTACATACAGTTCAGAAGAAGAAGAAACAACAGTTAAGCATATAAATTAGAGCTTTTTAAAATAAAATGTGATGGTTACTTAAGTAGATGTCAGGGTGATTTTTATGTTTTGTTTCATATATTGCAAAAGTGCAATGTTGTTGACAGTGGGGACCAGAAATAAAATGTTGGTGCATTAAGTGAGAAAAACATCCACAGAGACAGATATTTTTTTCAGAATGATGCCAGACTGCCCCTTGTTCTCAGAATTGGCAATAATACTATAATTGAAGAGGAAGAGTTCAGGATAAATGCACATATCCTGTCTACTTTTCCATGCTTGCTAAGCAGCCCTTTCATCACCGTATAAAGAAATGCATTTACACTTGGTAGAGCAGAAAATGAGAATAATACATTTTCATTGCATATTTGAAATGGTGTTTGTGACTATTAAGCCAGGGTTACTCTGGACAGTAAAAATGATAGTTCCTCCTATTTTTTATGAAGCAAGGCTTCAGAGTAAGCCTGCACAATATGTAGCCTGAGCATTTTAAAAAGCTAAATAAATTCACTTGCCAAATTTCACCACCATCAGGTCACCAGGTGTTGCCAAATATCACCACCACCATCTGCAGATAAAAATGATATTAGTGAGACTGAGATATTTGTGTTTCAATATGTTTATATTTCTAATGCAGGTTGTTCAAGCAGTCTTTTTTGGGATCTGTGTACTGACTGACCTTTCCAGCCTTCTGACTAAAGGAAATGACAGCCAAGAACAAGAAAGGCAACTAAGAAAACTCATCTCCCTCCGTGACTGGATGATGGCTGTTTTAGCTTTTCCCATTGGGGTTGTAAGTACCGTGAAAAGAAAGGAATTTCCTTCCAATTGAGAGTATACCACCCTTGGCTTTTATTCTGTTTTTAAAATGTCAGTTATTTAAAGGAAAGCTCATAGTCATCAGTGCAATTTTATATACTAAAATGTGCTGTTTATTTACTGCATTTAATTCTATTTATTCATTCATTGTAATTATATTAACAAAAAATATTTAGTGCATAAGTTCAGTGGACAATATAGTACTGCTTTAAATGTATAATTTATCTCTATATGCCTCCAAATTCACATGTAGGGACACTTGTAATATAAAAATAATGATTAAAACAATTAAAAGTACTGATAATCAATTTAAAGTGCATTTGTAAGAGCAACAAAATAGCAAAATAGCATAGAATACTTAAAAGTTTGTGAATTGTTTTTAATCTTCAAAATTTCAGCCTCACGACCTAAAACATGATTGGTTCTTTACACAAGTCTTAAAACTAAAGAGGATGTAATTAAACAAATGAGTCAAAACCATTAGACTTGTTCATTTATTCTTTGAGGAAAATGATCCAAAACTACATATTTATGTGTGGCAAAAATATGTGAACCTTTGCTTTCAATTACTAGTGTGCTCCCCTGCAGCTAAACATTTCCAGTTATTATTAATCAGTCCCGTGCATTGGCTTGGAGGAATTCTAGTCCATTCTTCCTTATATATAGCAGCTTTTAACTCAAGGATGTTGGTGGGCTTCCTTGCATGAACTGCCTTCTTCAGGTCACTTCTTTAGGATTAAAGTCAGAATTTTGAATTGGCCTTTCCAAAATATTTATTTTTTCTGCTTTAATCATTCTTTGGTTGTTCAACTTATCTATTTAAGGTCATTGTTTTGCTACATGTCCCACTTCCAGTTTTAGTTCACAGCAGATACCCTGACATTTTCCTGTAGAATTTTCTGGTACAATTCAGAGTTCATGGTTCGCATCCCATTCCATTGATATTTCGTGGTCAATGATGGCAAGTTCTCCTAGTCCTCAAGAGGCAGTAAAGCAGATCCAAACCATGATACTACCACCAGCATGTTTCACAGATAGGATAAGGTTGTTAGACTGAAATAGTGCTGCCTTTTGACAAACATAACACTTTTCATTGAAGCCAGAACTTTTCTGTTTTAGTCTCATCTTTCTACAAAACACTTTTCCAGTAACCTTCTGGCTTATCCACATGGTATTTTGCAAACTGTAGACAGGCACCAGTGTTCTTTTTGGAGAGTAGTGGCTCTCTTCTTGCAATTGTTCCAGGCACTGTTCATGTTCAGTGTTGTTCAATGTTCTCCCAATTGGGGTGTGTGTCTCATAATCACTGACATTTGCCAATGTGTGAGAGGCTTTTAGTTCCTTAGATCAGCGATCCCCGACCTTTCCGGGTTGGCGGCCTGATGCGGGGAGGGAGGGAAGAGGGAATGGTTTTGTGTGAGGGACAGCTGTGCGTGCACGTGCACGTGCACAGCTTCATTTGTGCGTGCATGAATGCAGCTGCTTGTGCGGCCCAATTCTGAATGGACTGCAGCCGGAACCCAATAAAGGGCTGTGGCCCAGGTGGTTAGGGGAATCCCTGCCTTAGATCTTACTCTGAGTATCTTTGAAAGCTGCTGGAATATTACACATTTTGTTCTTGGTGTGATCTTTGGGAAGGGTAACATTGATGTTGAATGACCTCCATTTGTACATGATCTTCCTGATAGTGGACTGGTGGAGTCCAAATGCTTTGGAAATAGTTTTGTAACTTTTTACAGCCGAGTGAGCCTCAATAGCTGTTTCCTCAGAAATGTGACTTTGTTAAAAGTCATTCTTCTATATATCTGTATTGTGAAGATCAGACTTGGTTAATGAATAGCCAGAATTCTGTACTTTAAGTAAAGCAAACTTTCCACACTCATAACTGCTGAACATGTGATTGATTGAAGTGACTGGTTCTAATTTTTCCTTAAAATGAATTGATAATCCTAAAGAAGTACGGGGAGACCAGCAGGGGCTGCAGGCAGGGTGGTGGAGTCTATGGGTGGGTAGTAGGGAGCATAGACAGGCTGGTGAGGGCTGCAAGAAGAGAGGTTGCTGCAGGTCGGTGCATGGTATTAAGGGCAGGCTGGTGGAATGGGTGCTATGGATTACGAGATCTCTAGGACTTTGTTTCTGGGAAGCTGGCAGGGAACGTTACCAATCGTGATCACACAATTGTGGGATGATGCAACCACGATAGATTGTGAACTGGTTGCCAAATGCCCAAATCCAATCATTTGTCTGTGTGCATGTTGTGATATCCAAAACTTCAAGTACTGGTTTAAGTACCACTCATTCAGTGCCATCCCAACTTTGAACAGTCACTGAACTGGGGATAGCTGCATACCTTTGTATATCAATCATCTTTGTATATAGTTACCAAGGTATCATTTTGTATATCAATTTTGTATTATCTTGAATTATCAATTTCATTCATTATGCATATTCAGAAGGCTTTTGTCCATTAAAAGAGTTTTGCTGCATGAAAAGTCCTTTTCTACTTCCTGAGATGAAGCCATACAATTTCATAGGTGCAGTTTTTAAAAACAACACATTTTAATACTATTATTGTAATTTGGGGGCAGTTATGTCTGAATGAATTTTTAGAAAGATATGTTAAAATAATTGAACAAATAATGAAAATATAAGTAAAAAATCATAAATAGGAAATTAGCAACAAATCAATAAAAAGCTTGGCAGAATAAAAACGGTTTCAAGAGCAAGGGAGGAGGACCAAAGAGAATGTGTTAAAATCATATTCTGTTTTATTACATTTTTCTAGATTCCTAGAGTTGATACATCTTAAGGAATTGTTCTGATCCAGATATATTTTTTAATAATTATGTCGATTATAAGTTGGAACACTTAGATTTTTAGGCAATGGGGTAGGCTATTGAGTTTTAAGAAATGTTGAATGGGCAATTTGGCTAAAACTAGAATAATTTCCTACCTGTTTCATTAAAAAAGTTCTGGCCACCTGGAGCACCAGATGGTTGCAACCAATTTTGCATACATTGTCCAACTTTGACAGGACAGATGGAATTTCCTGTCTTTTCCTGTCTTTTACCTCACAGGCAAGGTCAATAAGCTTTCTGTGCTTCAAAAAATATTCAAATACAGCTTTTTAAAATCATCCATTAATAATCAGATTTACTTTTTGAAATCTAGCACTGGAAGTTTCTTTTCTAATGCTTTTGTTTAATATCTTAAATGATCTCTTGAATGAAATATAATCTTAGATTTCATTGATACAGAATTAAGAGACGTAATCTTGACAAAGATCAACATCACTCCGAGAGTTATCAAAATGTTTTTTCAGGAAGTCACAAAGAAACCCTGGAAAACATCCAGGGATTTTCAGGGTTAACTGATTAACTAGACTGTGGATTTGATTTGCAGAAGACACTAATAAAAATAAGAGTCATGGGAAAATAGCAAGTGGAAGCCATAACTCACTAATGACAACATGGATACTATTCTGTAGTTTGCCATAAAGCACATAGATGACCCCATCCTTCAATTTTTTTGGATTAATGTCCCAGAATCAAAAGTAGAACCATTCAGACTATACAGGTATCATTATGTCAGGCAGAAACCAAGTACTGCAATAAAAAGTACCATCTGTTAGGCATGGAAGTGATATTGTCATGGTACATGGAATATGCCTTGCTGCCACAGGACTGGTGTAACCTGCCATCATTAAAGAAAATATGAATTCTGCTTTATAGTAGAAAATTCCATAGGATAATATTAAGTAGTGATCTGCTGTATTTCAAAGTTTGTGTTGGTATGCCTTCCACATTTGACATCACCTCCTATCAGTTCTTTATCTTCCTCTGCTCTCACGATATTGGCTTGATCACAGGAAAATATACTTTTGATTTAAGGATGCAGTATTTCGAACACCTACTTTCCTGGGATCGTAGAGTTACTATGCAAGACAGGAAAAGACACTGCTTTTTTAAGAAAAGTATGACAAGTATGGTATATATGCATCTGCATCAGCTCTTAAATGGATTTCTGCCTTAGAGCATAAACTTTTCTAATATCAGCTAACTGATCATAAGCTAAAGCATAAATGAGTCATGCACTGATTGCAGACATTCAAGCAAGGCCGCAAGAGAACAGGACAAGAAAAAATGGAGTGCTTTAGAATGGCAAAGTCAGACTCCAGATCTAAAGTCCACAGAAAACTTAGAGGTTGTTCAGTAGTTGAAACTAGAAAACCCTCAAATGTTACACTGAATTTTGGAGAAATAAGCGAAAATCCTTACCTATCAGGGAGTCTTGACGGGGAAAGTCACAAGTTGCAGAAGTTAAATCTCTCCGACCAGGGTTAAATGTCCCCCACACCCTCTCCAGGGTCTCTGCACTCACCAGCCACCCACATACTCTCACTTACCCTCCCTGACCCACACAGTGCCTTTTGTACACATCCTTGTGCACGCTCTCTGATCTGTGCCTTGCACATCCTCCTTGATCTATATGGTGCCTGTCACTGCACACCCTCCCTGACATGTAGCACTTCTCATTCACTCCCTTTATCTTCATGCACTTTCTCTTCCATGATCCAGCCCATATATCTTCAATACCTTTCTGGACCCTCACTATGCCTCACATGCTCCTTCGCACACTCTCTTCGAACCACACCATGCCTTTCTTGCTGCTCCTTGCACTTTTGTGAATTCTAACCATGCCATGCCTCTCATACACCTTGGCCTGGGACTTAGAGCTTCCCATAGGCTTCTCCACAGACTTTGATTGTAGGTTGCCAGCAGGAACTTGCCTCGCCTAATGATACTAATGATGGCAACCAAGCCTAAGGTGATAGCCATTGCTAAGTAGACTTCATTGCTTAACAATGGAAATTCCACTTCCAATTCAATTGTAAGTCAATGATTATCTGTAGTATGTCTAGCATTGTACTTACTCCCCTTTTATAACATCTTTATAATTACAGCCATGGTGGCACAGTGGTTAGAATGCAATATTGCAGGCTAATTCTACTGACTGCCAGCTGCCAGCAGTTTGATTCTCACCGGTTCAAGGTTGACTCAGCCTTCCATCCTTCCAAGCTCGGTAAAATGAGGACCCAGATTATTGGGGGCAATATGCTGACTCTGTAACCATTTAGAAAGTATTGTAAAACACTATGAAGTGATATATAATTCTAAGTGCAATTGCTATTGCTAGTGTGCTGCTGTCATGCATATCTCAAGTAGACAACTCAGCATTTTACATTAGAATATATAGGGTTCACATATTTGTCAGAGTCATTGTTCATGGCTACTCTGAGTGTAAACTTCATTGAGCAAGAATAAACTGTGATACTTGTAAAGTATGGTATAGTTCAGTACTTCAAGTATTTCTGTTCAGAGGGATGAATCTGCTAAGATTCAATTGGTTCATGCATGACCCTAAAGGACTGAATCTAATGAGCTATTTGTGGTTTAGAGGAAATTACTATAGTCCAAAATATTACTCTAATTGCATACAACAGAGATCGTGGTACAATAGTGAATATAGATAATCCTCGATTTATGACCATTCAAAGTTACAACAACACTGAAAAAAGTGACCATTCATTCAGCAATCATTCAACTTTATCACACCACTGGACAAGGAGACTTACTATCAGTCCTCATAGTTGCAGTTATCGCAATGTCCCCACAGTCATGTGATAGTGATTCAGATACTTGGCAACTAGCTCACAATTATCACAGTCGTAGTAGCATTCTGCAGTCACATGATCACCACTTGTAATTTTCAGTGCAAACTTCCAGCAAGCAAAGTCAATTGAGAAGCTGGCAGGAGGTTCAAATGGAGATCATGTGATGCAATGCCTAGTGGCCATGTGGAATTAGCTTAACAATGACACCTTAAATTGCTGCTATGGCAGTTGTCCTTAACTATGGGGTTGCCAGTCGCAATTATCATTGCTAAGTGAAGACTCCCTGCATATGTATAAGCTAGCCAACCTAGATTTAAACTACTTTGTACATTAAAAGTATACACAACAGAACAGTAGTAACTGGTTGATGGTTGATACTGATAAAATGTAATTCTTACAATAAAAGTGTGACTTTATATACCTGAAAACATATATATGTATTCTTTTCTCTTTGTCCCAGTTTGTTGTGCTAATGTTTTGGAGCATCTATATCTATGACAGAGAACTTGTTTACCCCAAGCTCCTTGATAATTTTATACCAACTTGGCTGAATCATGGAATGGTAAGTATAAAAACAGTGTTGTTTCTTTTAAAAAATATTAAGGGAAAAATCATTTTTTTCATCTGTAGATAATGAAATACATAATATGAAGTGTCCATGGATGTCTAAAAGCATAATAGCAGAAAAATGTCTGGTATTTTTTTAAAGGAGTAACTCTTCTATAACAGCTTATTGTCACTTACTATTGGTAGGGAGTTAGTTTTGCCAAAATCAAGGCCACAGGCAAATATGAAATCACAAAGTTATTAGACAGCTATTGAATCTCCCAAGTTTCAAACATGATTATTTATAAAATATACATAATACGTTAGTTCCCATTAATGGCATTATTCCAATTTTAGTATATGTACTGCTGAAACGAGCACAAGTCCCATGAATGGTGACATTAAATAAACAAAGTATTTTTTTTAAAAAAAAACTTCATTTCCCTCCCTCCCAATTTTCTAAATATTGTAGAAGAAAAGGCTAGATATTGTGTTAAAATTTATGAAAACTTTATTTCTTTACTGAATATTTTTAATGTATTCATGATTTCATGAATTAACTGTCTGAAATGAATATCTTTACTCCATTTTGAAATACTTTTATTCTGTGTTTTGTTTCTCAATGTTAAGAACTATTTAAGTTCTTAGTACAAATATTTAAAAATATGTTAGCAATTAGCTTCTTACATAAGTGTATATTTCTGCACAGTGTCTCAGATTCACAGAGGCATGGAATTCCTTTTTTTTTCACCTTAATTCCTCCCACAACAACTTTCTGTGATTCAAAATAGAAATACAGGTAGTCCTCAACTTATAACTATTCATTTAGTGACCATTCAGTTACAGTGGCACTGAAAAAGTGACTTACAACTAGTCCTCACACAATATTCACAGCATCCCCATGGTCACATGATCAAAATTCAGGCACTTGGCATGTATTTAAAATGGTTGTAGCATCCTGGAGTGATATGATCACTATTTATGATCTTACCTAGTTTCTGACAAGCGAAGTCAGTGTGGAGAGGAAAGCCAGATTCACTTAATGACTGATTCACTGTGTTCAATGATTCACTTAACAACTCTGGCACAGGGGTGGGATTCAACTGGTGTTACTACCAGTTCGGTGACTACGTTTTGCGCATGCGTGTAAAAAAACCATCAGCTGTGCCACCCGGACAGCTGAAAAGCACTGCGCGCGGGTGCGCAGCATTTGAAAAGCCTCTTTTTTCCTGCTTTTTCAACCTCAGCTGTGCTGCACAAAGCAGCTGANGCAGGCGGGTGGGCCAAACAGCAGCAAACATAGAACTGGTTCAGTGTTTGTTGCTCTTTAGAGCTACCGGTTCTTTAGGACTGGGCAGAACTGGTAGCATCCCACCCCTGCTCTGGCAAAAATCATAAAATTAGGTTCTATTCACTAAACAGCTGCCTTGCTTAACAATTGAAATTTTGGTCCCTTTTGTGGTTGTAAGTCACAAATCACAATCTGTGATGTTAGATAAGGCTTTGCGAAAGATTCCAAGAGGATGCATTTTATTTATTTATATATTAAGTCAGCATTTAGAATCCCCCATCCCATCCTATAGAAATTGTAGAGAATTAGAATTAAAATTCTTCATTGGCCAAGTGTGATTAGACACAAGGAATTTGACTCAGCATACATACAACAATAGTGATAGATCATTATCATAGTCATTGTAAAAATACATTTACCATAAAACATTAGATGCAACACTTGGTGATAGTCATGGATACTAAATAAGCAATCAACATTATATTATATAGCTAGTCTTCATTTAACAACTGTTCATTCAGTGACCATTTGAAATTATGACAGCCCTGAATGAAGGGACTTATGACCCACACATGAACATATGACCATTACAGTGCCTCCACGGTTATTGGATGTTTGGGTGCCCTGAGATCAAGCGATGGCTATCTGCGATCTTCCCTACTGGCTTAACCAGAAAGAGCAGAGAAGCTGGCAGGGAAGGTTGCAAGCCACTAGCCATCCTGAAATATCTCCTTGGATTTCAAGACAGACCTTTTTTCATCAAGCCTCCATGAGAGCACTGCTTGGTAGAGAGATTCTGCCTCACATATCTATCTGTCAGGCAACACTTTTGCTCTTTGGCACTCTGAAGCGGAGGGAGGCTTCGGCTTCGTTCCTAGCCCCCCCCCAACCGCTTGCTCTACCCCTGCCTTTTCTGAGNTTTTCTTGCAAGGGCGAAGCCGGCTGGAGCGGATCCCTTCCAGGCGGGAATTCGCTGCTGGAGGCGCGCCAAATTAATTTTGGTCCAGTCGCCATTTTCTCTGAATGGACCACGTGGCTGCGCTGTTACCACCATCCGGCTGGGTGTGTGGTACTTTCGTTTCCATTTGGAGTCTTTTTGGGCCTAGTACCCAAGGATTCTTTGTGAGTTGGCCTAACCCTCTCAGCCTAATCCCAGCGGCGCACAGTGAGCACCCAGGCCTTGTGTCAGCCTGTGCATCGAAGCTGTCGACAGGCCTGTATTTACTCTGGCCTATTGGGCGTTATTAATTCAGCTATTTTGGTTTCTTCCAGCTAATTGACTATCTTGTTGTTTTTTATTGGATCAATTTATTGGGTCATTATTTGTAATTTCTATAATATCTAGAATACTAATAATACCAATTTATTAGTATTGAGATACGACTCTTCTTATTATTATTACTATACATAATCAAATTATAGTTTTGTCCTTAATTGAATTTTTTATATTGATATATATTTATATATATATTTA
>AZIM01002352.1:194599-204901 GCA_000516915.1 Ophiophagus hannah
GGGCAATAGGCTGACTCTGTAAACCACCTAAAGAGGGCTGTAAAGCACTATGAAGCAGTATATAAGTCTAAGTGCCATTGCTGTTTATGAAAGGCCAGGACAATGGGGTCGCCTCAGTTTTTTGTGGTGGTGCGGGGGTGATGGGACTAGAGGATATACAGGCACACCAGACTAAATTGTGGATTAAACTTTTTTTTTCTGTGCAGCAGCTTAAAATATTCTCGTCAGAACAATATGAACAACTTAAAAGCTCAGCAGTGTAGCCATGGAAACAAGCACAAAGTCAATGGTGGGGGAGAAGACTTGCAAGTGGCTGAGGCCAACAGCTGAATCATAAAAGGATAACTAAGAAACCTGCTACATTGTGAGGGAAGCTAAAACAAATCTGTCCAGTTTCAGGTCTGTGGAAAGAAAACACACCCATTGCTGGTTATCTTCAGAGCTGTCAAGGAGGAGGAGGAGAAAGAAGATATGCTCAAATGATTCTAAATGGCCAGAAATAATGGAGAAGATGCCTGCAAATCATTGCACCATATATGTGTTGCAACTATTAATTACCTTTTTTCCCAAATAGTTTTTTATTATCTTCCCAGCGAAAATAGCAGCCTTCAGAAACTCTTTAGACATTACCCCCATCTGCTGAATGAATGCTATTAATTTCAAAACCGGAAGGCAGTTTTATGAGATGCTAGTTCCACAATATATGGTTTGGCACAAGGAGTGTATTATCCAGGACATTAACATAACAGCAAGAATCTGGCTTAAGTTGAGACAAATACCATCACCTTGGAAATTGTAAAGTTAAGGTTATCAACTTGAAGTTCTCTGTTCTCACTTGATACATTTTGGCATTGCAGATGATACATCTGGGTTAATTACTGAACCCTCCACAAGGCCTGGCCAAGCTCCATTTGACTCAATATTTTCAGGGAGGTAAAGAACGAATGGCCATTTTCATCTTGTCTGAGCTGCCATGGAAAGGTTCCAGCCCTTCAGAAGGTTACCGTAAGTCAGATGTTTCAAAGTCTTTTTTCAAAAATATCTGTGGCTGGAAAATGAGATTCCCCCTCCCCCCCAAGAATTAACACAAACCATTCAGGAGTATAGCGGTATCACTTTCTTGCCTATAACCATCAGCATTCTGATCTTCTCATAGAATCTTGGAACAACGAAGAATTATTCTTAACACTACCTGTTCTTCTCATATTTTTTTTAAGACTCCAGGACTGTCTCATAACGCTTTCCACAATTCAAGACAGTATTTTAAGGCAATACTAGTTATGCAGGCAAGCGGTGTGCAGAAAGGAAATCATGAAAGTCTCGGTATGTAACTGAAAGTCATTGCCTGCAAATAACCCCAGTAAGTATACTTGAGTACTACTTTTGAGCTCATCCCCCTAATGAGAAAGTAACATATGTAAATGATCATTGCAATACTCTGGATTGATACTCAGAAACATCTTTCCTCAACCTAATGCTCTCCAAGTTCATTGGACTACAACTCTCTAGTTTTAACATTTCTGTCAAGGAATTATATCTGGGCACATCAGTTTAAATGTATATACTGCTGCATCTATTTTGATACGGTCTGATGTATAGGTTCTGTTTATATGGATATGTCTAGACTTCATGATAACCCTTGTGAGTCATAAGGATAGGATACTGCAGAAAACAAGCAATGGCCAAACACGAAGTTCTAGAATTTTTTTACAGTGTTACACATTCTAGATTGTTATTGTTTTTTTTTCCAGTGTTAGAAGTTACAATGGCACAGAAAGTGAGTCCTTGCAGTTATAACTGTCAGAGAATTCACATGGTCATGTGATCAAAATTTGAGTGATTGACGACTGGAAATCCTGGTCTCAGTTGTGGTTGCAAGTTGAAGACTACCTATATTGAATCTATCCTTGAGGGCTATCTGATTAGTCCTCAAAGAACGCAGCACTCCTTAGAATAGAATTTGTAAGCCACTGGAAAAATATACATGAAATGCAAACAGGGTGTCAAAGTCGATTTAATTGAGGGCCACATCAGGGTTGTGTTTGACCTCGGGGGCCAGGGTGGGCATGGCCAGGGTGGGCATGGCCAGCTTGACATCACTCATGACACGGGTGCCTGTGGTGGCCCAAGCACTCTGCCAGTGAAAACGGAGCTCCGTTTATGGCTGCGACAGCCTCCTACAATCCTCTGCCAATGAAAACGGAGCACAGGAGGGCTGCACATGACCCTCCTGAGCTCCGTTTTCACTGGCAGAGGCACCGTGAGCTGGTCCTTCACTGTTTCCAGGGCAGCCCCATTGGCCAGACCTAAGCACCCCATGGGCCGGATTTGGCCCGCAGGCCTTGAGTTTGACACCCCTGATATAAATTAAAGCAGTACAACAGGAGTAAGCAACCTTGCCTTTAAATGGAGCTGAGCTCCTGATAACTTACATGAACAAATCCATGCATTTATATTTACAGTAGTCTTCCAGGATGGTGTGGTTTTGTTGTGTACTCCCCAGCCTTCAATGCAAAAAGTCTATATTGAGACATGGAGAGGGAGCTTTGCGGCAGTTATCGATATATTACAGAAAGTGTTCTACGAAGATCAAGAAATCAAACATTATTGACATCTTATTGGGCATCAGCATTTCACATCAGTGAACAAATCTGCCAAGAACTTCTAAAATCAAATATTCCACTCTTCCACCTCAGCAGATGATCAGCACTGGCACGAGCTAGCATCAATTATCTGTTTACCATAGAGATCTCCTTTTTTTTCCCAGATAAGTCCTGTGCAAATATATTTCAGATGTATCAGTCCATTAAAAGTTGTTTTTAGAAGGCTACCATAAATCACAATTCAACTTAACATAGGGAGATTCAGGAGAAGAAATATGAGAGATACATATACTATTCCTCCTTTCCCAAATTAACAACTGACAAGCTATGTTCTCTAGGGTTACTGGATCTCAGTTGGCCACTAGAAGGAATTTCTGTATGCCTACTTTTGTCAAGCAATTGCCTGGCTTTTTCCAGCACAGATCTGCTAGATCTACCATCCTACTACTTTACACCTCAGTGTTTTCATGAACATTGAATATTGAATTTCCTATTAATTGTACATAATTGCATCGGTGCTTTGGAAGCACAGTGATTAAAAAAAGAGGGTAATGGGTTACAAGAAGTTTTCTTGGCAACAGTATGGAAATGATTGTCACTGTCACTTTCTTTGGGAGGATTTTTTTGGGGGGAGGGAAGATTTCACAATCTAGCCAAAATTCCCAGGTGATCTCCCACCCATGTCTGATCCTGATCAGTCCCCAAAGTCAGCCAGTGTTCTCCCACAGATCAGTTGGGATCCCTTTGTCCTATGGAGATGATCTCTACTAGAAGCTGTCACTGCTAATTTAAGCCATTATATGGTCTCAACTGTGGAACTCTTGTGAATACACTTCAACTGTCCTCCCTGAGGGGAGAAAATAAAAACTGTTATAAAACCAACTGTTATTAAGTTTCAGCTCTCTGCAGGACAAAAACCATCTCAGCTACCTGGGAGATGCTTTCTCTCTCCCACTCCTGTGCATAATTATCTCCTTTTCCCTTTTTTTCCCCAGGCCAGTAATGAAGATAATGTACAAAATTTCAGGTTTATAAACTTTTGAATAGGCTTCTGAAAAATAACCCGAGACCTTTAATATCTCTGAAGAAAACAGCTTTACAGGTGTCTTTATACGAATTGAAATAATAGAATAACTTGGAACATTAAGCACTTAAGAGCCATTATCAGCTCTTCCTTGCTTTCAGCTGCTGTACTTGGGTTGATAAATATACTGCGGCATATCATTGCTGATGTGTAAGGCAAGTATGACTTCTGCATATTAAAATTAAAATTGGATGTTAGAAGCATCCATCTAGCTGTGAGGAAGAATTATGTTAAATAAAATTAGGACAAAGGATGCATACTTGGAGGTGTGAACAAGTTTGAGAGTTATTGTTAAAATCTTTTGCTAAAAATTCATTTTTTGTTATTTGAAGCCACAGTTGGACTCTCCAACCCAAGATACAGAACTCTTTTAGAAAAGGAGAAATTTCACCAGTGGCTGCCTTGTTATGGTAACCAGATCTGAGATGCAAAATTCTGGATACCTACTAGCTGGCCACAAGGTGAGAGCCCAGTCTAATTCTTTGCTGCCATTTTATATTTTTGGAGGAATTTTTGTCAGCCCGACTGTAACCCTCTTCATCACATCAAGAGAGGGGAAAGGAACCATCCAAATGATGTTTCTAACAAAAGGCAAACACAAAAGCAGAACAGCAGAGAGCAGCTGTAGTTGTGTTGTCTTTTGAGAGTAGGAAGGAGAAATTTGTCCAAATGCAGCCCACGGGACTCTTAAAAGATGATGTTTACAATTTGCTTTTCAATGCAAGCTAGTTAAGACACAACCAAAGGCAGAATTAGCAGGAGGAGGTCTTGCCAACACTTTCCAGATAAGACTTTCTGCCCTACATATTTGCAGGATGTGTGTGTGTCAAGCGGGGATGCTCACTTTAAATTCCAAGTGCCCCAGCTTATCACAGGTCCCGAGTTTTGTCCTTAAACAAACCCATGTCTGTATCCCCATGGTTCAGCTGCATTTTGCTTTCCCAGCAAGGCATATGGCACAATGAATTCAATTGCAGTTATCTTATTTTACCTTGACAGAGAGTTCTGATGATTAAAAGTCCTATGGTCATGTGAGTGATTGAAGGGGGGTTGTTTTGTTTTTGTAGTTTTGACTTGCTTTGTTACCTTAGAAGAGAACACCACATCAGGGTCAGCCTTTTCTTAGGTCAGAAAAAGTGCAAGCCTTCAAGCTCACCCTTTCTCTTTATCCAGCTGGGCTGCCAACAAAAACAAACTGGAAAGAAGAGGAGGGGGGAACAGCTGGCTGATGTGGAAGCGGCATTTCAGCACAGCCTTTGACTGAAATGTGGGAGGTTGCAGGCATTTCAATTCAGCTCCAGTTAATTGAGTATAGGGGTGGTTTCTGGATGTCCTTTGGATTCTCCCCTGCACAGGAATAAACAAAAGGCAAATTAACTTGCTTGCTGGTAGATGACAAGATGATCTGCAAGAGATTATCCAAAGTCTCTTGCTCCTTTTCCACCTATTTCTCTTTTTTTCTTTTTCGCCAAGCAATGTTGTCTCTTTGCAACAAAGTAAAACAATTCTTGAGTCCTTGACTATTTGCATGGAAGCTTTTCTTAAGCCTTCAGCAATCTTTGGTGCTTAAAGCTGCTCGACTGATCCAGATGAAGAGAGCAGGGCTGCAGAATGGAAATCTCTTCTCTTGGCAGATGTTTGATATCCATGTCATACCCAGCTCTCTTGTACACAAAATACACATGTCTGAAAGGCATACATATGCATCCTATATGCTTTCAATTATACGATATCTATTACTACATATAGAATTCTATAGTGGTAGAAGTCACATTCTTCCCCATATAAAATACAGACACGTATTTATTTATAGAAACAATCCATGCTTTCATATTCTACACCTGACACAGAGTATCACCTAAGGGAAAGATTTAAAAAACAAGTACTGTAGTTGGGCTCAGGGCAAAAAGTAAAGCTTATTTGATTACATTTTATTTACATTTATATGTGCTTAAATTAAACCTAGCTAATACACTACTAGCAACATATTTAATAAAAATTTATATTTTTTTAAAATGTCCATGTGATAACTTTTTGAGGCTTCAAGCTCCACCCCCTTCAAGGCCTGGCCCAGTCAGCCCCCTCAGGAAAACAAAACTCTTGAACCCATTGAATTGAATCAAAAGAACTTTTACTGAGAGAAACTGGATGCAGTAAAGTCAGGCAGAACCTGAGGTTTCCGCACAAAGCAAGAGCAATTATTTTGGTTTCCCAGTCCCAACCCTCCTGACCAGTCCACTGGCAGCCAATGTAATGTCGGGAAAATGTTTTGAGAACACTGAGGTGCTAGGCAGATAACAGTTCATGATGGCGAAAATCAGCTGGGAAGGAGTTCATCCCATCTCCGAAGACAGTCCCACTCCCTAATTCCCAAGGGTACAGCAGAAGTGGAAAAATCCCAAGCATGTCATCCCCCCTCACCCCTCAGCACAATGGCAGGACACAATGGTGGACATGATACAAAGTTTTTTTTTTGGGGGGGGGATNATACAAAGTTTTTTTTTTTGGGGGGGGGGGGAATGTTGTCCTTGAATCAGAGTTCCAGCATTTCACTTCTACGTTTTAGACAAAAAGAGTACTCTAAGACCGGTTCCGAGGATGCTTAAAAATCAGTAAAAATAAAATGATTCCCTCATTCAGAATTTTTAAAGGAAAAAAGGAAGAGGGGGGATAAGGAAAACAAGCACCCGTTTTCAGATGAAATGTTTCTATAAAGAGTAGTTGCAGTTGCTCGGGGTTCAAGGGAAGGCTTCAGTGGGCATTTCAGCATAGTGACAAACTGGATGCAATATTGATCACTGCAATCCTTCCATCTATTACTGCACTACCAACACCCATTGTGGTTGGATCATATATTAAGCTAAACCATAATGCAGCTTTGGCCTCTTAGCAAAAGGAGATCACTAGGAAGTATGAATATTTGTGGATGTGGAAGAACTGGATCGTGGGTTTCCTGATCTCCAAGTGGGTGTAAGGGTAAGGAGATCTAGTTTTTATACAAGGAATTGCTTGTGGTGTAAGAAATTTATTCAAGGAATGAACTTATTTCCCCCTACAACCTCCACCACTTTTAGTCTGCACAAAACATATTGTCCAAATTGTTTGGATTCAAAAACTGAGGCAATTTTTCTGAATTAGGCAACTAGGGTTTGGCTCTATTTTGTTATTGTCTGGCTTTATCATGTTCTCCAGCCTAACTGTTTCTGTCAGCTACATGACAAGTTGGGTACGACATCAGTCTCTAACACTGTTCCTTCCCCCCTCCCCAAAACAGAATGTTCCCTCAGCTCTCCTAGCCAAGCAGGACTCTTCTACAGCATCAGCAGGCCCTCTCTTCCAAAGGCTGTCTCTAGAAATTGTACATCTTTATTTACTTGCTTGGTTTGAATTATGCCTTGTTTTTCCTCCTCAAAAGAGCACTTGGAGAAGCTAACAGAATTTTTAAAAAAGCAATGCAAATGATTAAAGACACGGCAGGAATAGTAACACTAGCCCTTGGCAAATGCTCTTCCCCTGCATTGCTCCCTGGCTTAAGGGTGCCCTTAGCCTTTGTACCCTGAGAATGCGTTAGCCTCAGGGACCTGCATGCTACTGGTTGAACGTATGACAGCAGAGGCATCTTCAAAAAGGCTCAGCCAAAGAGCCCAACAGGTTCATAGTGGGAAAGGCAATCTTTGTCACAGGCAGGCCCTAAGGGGTCAGGACCTGAAAGGTCAACACATCCAATACCTTAACATCCGTGGCCAATAATTGACCACCAATGCGGAGCATTCCAGGCAGGCCTGTGACCTCTGTCCCTTGAACCAATTAGCAACTCAACAGCTAATTGCTCCCTTTCCAAAAGTAACTCCATATAGAATGAGCTGGGTTGAAAAGAAGACAGCTAGTGGAATCCCCTCTCTCCAGCAACATATGCCAGTGGTGAATAGAGATGAGCTTCTGCAAGGAGAAAAGGTTTCAGATGAAGACTTCAGAACTTTCCCTTTGGACTCAGAGACCCAAGAAGAATCCATTTAGATGCTACAGCCCTCTTCTTCCTCAAGATAACTTTGTGTAAAGTCCTCTCAGTGGTCTATTATTTTAAGCTTGTGGGTCCTTTTCCAAATCAAACTGACTTCACTGAATATTGCTTGCTATCTAATCTACTAAACTTCACAAATGTATTAAATTGTGTGTGTGTGTTTCTTCTCAGGAATGAAAGAAGGGTAAACATTACTAATATATCATAGTAGTCATTTTTCCAATAAAATTGGTGGTCAGACTCTTCCAAGGTCCAGCTTGAAGCTCTAAAAAATCCTATAAAACCAGTAGGACCAAAAATCATAAACACCAACATAATGGCAGTCAGTCATAATGTGCATGCTACAGTTTTAAAATACCACCTATAAGTCCTTCAAAAAATAAATTTTTGCACAATTTCCCCTCCCCTTTCAGTTTTAAATTGGAGTTTGTTCTTTTTAATCTGTGAACCCCATGAAAATACAAAAAATGAAGATATTGCACAGCCTGGTGCAAATTAGAAAATGATTTCTCATTCTTCCAGGCAGCTTTTCCTTAATAGATGGCTCTATTTAACTATTCTGTCAGGGAGATTAGAAATTGGAGAGTCTTTTTTGGATGACCCTGAAAATGGTGTGAATAACAGTGTTCCAGAAGGAAGTAAATCTGGAGAGGGTGTGGACAGGAGTGCAAGGCATATATTTTAGACAGTCTAAGGAGGAATAATTGACAAATTAATCCCCAAGGATCAGGGAAAGAAGCAAGCTGCAAAAGAAAAGAGCTTAGATCCCATCCAAAACAAAAGAGCTATTTAATATACATAAATAAGCCATAATTTGCCTGATTCACATATAATGCTAAGATATAAACTGTAATTTCCACAATGGTTAGTTTCACCTAGGATGGATGGATACATAGAAAGACAGACATGGTAATACTGTAGACCAGCAGGTGCTAAATCAGTAGAGTCGGCTTTGGAATCCTATGATCCTTCAGATCCCCTTGAACAACTCCCACAAGCTCCAGCCAACATAGGCAATGATAAAAAAAATGCTACCAACCATTGGTTATCAAAATATCCCAAGTATAGCTTTGCTACACATAATTAATTCTGTTATTCAGGGGCAGCTAAGTTTTGTAGAAAAGACATTGACTGAATAATGAATGAACTATAACACAACTTACTGAGTTTTGGCTTAGCACATACCAGTAGTTTATTGCTTTAAAACTGCTTAGCATTATATGTGTGGCTGAGGCCAATCATGGCTAAGGCCAATTATTTACCACGGTAAAACAAAACTATGCCATGTGCTGGCCACGCCCACGCCCAGTTTAACAAAGGGGAAAAAAGTCCTGATACATCACGTGATGCTGCTGTGACGCTGCGAGTTTGACAGCCCTGATCTAAAAGGTTTATTAATTTTTTATTAAATTTACATCCTTCCTCTGTCAACCATAAGTTGATTCTTGGCACTTTTTTCCCTGCCCAGATGACCACTGAATTCTATAAACTAAAATCTAGTAAGTGGAAGCACTGGTGCTTTGGTTCTGAACAGTACAATGGGCCAAAATGCATTTTAACTTCATTCTCTACTGAACTGCTAAACTTATTGAGTGATTTTGGGTTCAAGTTCTTTCTGAGCCCAACCCAAGATTGCTCTTGTAGAGAAAAAAATGGAGAAAGAGGTACTGTATATGCCACTTTGAGTTCTTGAATGAAAGAGGTGATATAAATCTAATAAATAATAAGCTGGATGTGACTGGCAGGCTAAGAATGGATATCAGTTTAATAACATATTACAATAAGCTATAATGACTGGTTAGATGTATAACTAATGAGAAAATTTGAAATATATTTTAAATAACTTCCAACAATTATTTTCTTGTAAGGGTAGATATTCCTGTTATTAGAACTGGACTGCAAAAGTCTGCACAAGGGGACAACAACTGCAACCCTTATGTGGGAGTCCCAACTCATGACTAAAACACACCTCAACTTTATATGCTGATCTATAAAGAATGTACCACACATTGGAAAACAAAATGAACAAATAGCAAAGCAAGCATCTATAAGCCTAGGATGCAAGAGACCAGGATGAAAATTTATAAACTTCATATTCTTTTTAAAACTCATTAGAAGTGGAAGAAGTTCTTCAGGGTCTGATCCAAAGTCTCTCAAGCACAACAAAAAACAAGCTTACAATTCTCCAAATGTGTAGACGTCATAGGAAAGGCAAAAAATGAGCCAAGGTTATAAAATCCTTAAATGCTTCGTAAAAATGACTTTCCAATTGTCTTACTGCTCTCTTCCCTTACAAGATCCCAGAAAGATTACTTTAAACTGATATGTAAACTTTGTTTATACCATTCTCATCTGCTTCAGCATCTTCAAATGAATTCAAGTGTTATCATCAAATAGCATTTGCCGTTAGATTGATTTGTTCTGTTTTATTTTCACATAAAAACATGTGAAGTCTGGAGCAAAAAACACCAGCATCTAATATCACATATCATCACAGCAGCAAGGTTAGTATTTGCCCAAAACTGGAAATCAACAATGATACCCATGGACCTGGCAATAACTACTAAAATCCACCAATGTGCAGAAATGGTTAG
>AZIM01002352.1:357529-368435 GCA_000516915.1 Ophiophagus hannah
GCTGAAAATGGAAATAACAGGGGATAAAGAATTGAAAATATATGTGAGGATGAAATGATTTTGATATTGAATTAATGAATTGAAATATGAAAGGGAAATTTATCTAAAGATTAGTTGAATGGATAATAATTTGAAGTGATATTTATTAAGAAAGTTGAAAGTGTAACTATGACTATGTATAAATATTGTAATCTGGAATCACATTGCTCACGTGAAGAGATGTGTAAAAAATAAAAATAAAAAAACTTTGGGGGGGGGAGAACACTCTCCGCTATGCCGATCGGGCCTGAAAAATAAAGAACAAGCTGATTGTGAATATTGACCCTTAGGCGGCTGAAATCAGCCAGTTGAGGCTGCAGGTCCAAGAATTGCAAGTGTTATTGCTTCAAGCACATGGCGGAACTCTGCTGGTGTCTCTTCAAGGTGAACCTGCAGAAAACCTCCTAGCTTTGATGGAGAAAAAGCACTCGCTCCTGGAAGAGAATGAAAAACTCTTCCGTGTCTTGAGCAAAGCGGTCAGTCAGATCGCTCAGATATTGGAGAGGGTCATTGTGACGGAACAGCAGAATGAGAGGATTACCCTGAAGCTGGAAGAATACACGGTGTTACAACTGGACCTGCAAAAGTTGCTGACATCTGTGGAGGACAAAGAAATGAAAGAACAGCTGGAACTATTTCTCCAGTTGCAACAAATTATTGCTCAGCTGCTGAAGAAAATCCTCCTGCTGTAGCTGACATGGACATAACGGAACAGCATTCTGATTCTACATCCTCGGTAGACCTGGAGGCCCCCCAGTCTTCAGACGACTGTGCCACTCAGCATGCCCTCCAGCAAGCTCAGATGTCCAAGGAGCTGCTGGATCACAACCAAGCCCTCGCTCTGAAGGAGGCCCTGGCTCGGAAGCTCTCCCAGAGTGAAGGCCAGCTGGAACCCATCCAATGCCAGTCAAAGAACAACATCCAGAACCTGGAAGGGGAGGTAGCCAAGATGCAGAAGGAGAAGGAAGACTTGGTCCTCGCCCTTCAGATGACCAAGAAAGACGTCACTCAAGCCAAGCTGAGTGAGCATCTCCGGAAACGTCTGCAGGAGCTGGAAGGGGAGATGAGCGAGCTAAAGAAGAAGCTGAAGGAGCAATCCAAGCTGCTGAAAATGAAAAAAATCCAGCGAGCAGACCGTCTCCAAACTCCACCAAGAGATCCAGGCCATGAAAAATCAATGGGTTCAACTGATTCGGGATTTGAAGGAAGATGTTGAGAAATTCCAACAGTGGAAGCAGCAGAAGGACAAGGAAGTCATCCAGCTGAAGGTCCAGGATCGCAAGCATCAGTACGAACTGGTCAAGCTGGAGCAGGACTTCCAGAATCAGTCCTCCGATGGTAAGGTCCTCCACGGTCCTCCAATGGAAAGCAGAAGAAGCTGCAGCAGCTAACAAGTGCTCCAGAAGCAAGAACAAGCAGCGGTGAAGCAAAAGGATGTTCACAACCAGGGATTTGAAGCCGCCGCCTCTTGGGTGAAGAACTGGCTGGTGAATGAAGTCGAAGTCCTCGTGAGCATAGAAGAAGCTCAGCATCACCTGAACGACCTTCTGGATTACCAGAAAACTTTGGCCAAGGAAATTGCTCTGCTGAAAGAGAAGCGGGAGGCTGTATTTCCCATCCAAATACAGGAGATACACGGTTTCCTATCTATCCTTGGAAATCAATCATTCCATCACCAAGCAGATCGAGAGTTTGGAGATAGAAATGGAACTCAGGAGCACCTAAATTGCAGATCTACAGCAGAAGTTGCTGGACGCCGAGACCGGCGACGGGGCCAAATACTGCTGGGAAAATATAGCCACCATGTCAGAAGCCAAGTATGTCATCAAGTACCTGATTGGTGAATTGGTTGCCTCCAAAGTGGAAAATGAAAAAGTAGAAAGCCGCCTTCAGCAAAGCAAAGCCACCTGTGTCGACATCCATAAGATGCTTCTGGAAGAGCGGATTCATAATTAAAGGCTTGCTTAATAATCAAAAGAAAGAAAGAAAACATGTGAGTTAAAAGATAATTAAAAAATGATATGGTTCTCTTTCCTTGTTTCTGTACTTTTGATTCTACTACAGATATTTATTAATCTTACTTTTAAAAATGCTATTGACGTAATCAGGTTGAGAAAACTTAGTTTGGTGTTAAAAAGTCCCAGATTTCAATAAGAAGCTCATGATTAGTATGTATACAAAATAAAAAACATATTTTGTTTTTAAATTTATCCTAGAAAAAGTTTCCACAGAGCATTTTAAGTTAGCTGTGTCCCAGCAGAACAAAAAGTTTCAGTTGTACTCACTAGAAGAAATGAGAACACAAAACCAGTTGCTGCTCCCTTGTTTTTCATCCTAGATCCATAAAATGGGATGTACCCAAATGGCAGAAAGTGAGATGATTTTGAAAACATTAAAACCAGTCCCTTTAGGAGACAATGGGTACACAGCTCTGCTTTTACATCTGAAAAATAAGTTTAAATTAGAATCTGTAATCAAAAAATTATATCCAGTCCATCAACCAAGAAAACAGATAGAGATCTTTCTACTGTATTAAAGGGCAGAAACATACCTCTTTCACATTCCTTTGAATTAGCACATAATGCCTAATAGATTACTTCATTATTAGGATTTTTTTTTAAAAAAAACCTTTTTGCCAATTCTTCTGCAGTCATTGACATTCCACTTATTTAGCAAGAACAAACAACAGATTTGGCATGCTTTATTTTTCCAGCCTGCCTGCCAAATGCAAGCTCAGCAAAAGCAACCATGTTGTTCTTTGTTGATGTCTTTTGCTTGTAAAAAGAGTTGTTGCAGGTTATTTTTAAAAAATGCTTGGTCTGTTTACTGTATTGAAGCAACAACCTAAATCAATATACTGTTTACATTTTAAAATGTATCTTGAATTTTAATGCCACCAGGTCATAACTATGCACATGTGTACCAAAGCTTCACAACCTCTCCCCCAAAAATGTTTGTTGGGAGAACGTGCCCTTGCTATATTAATTGTGATTAATTCTTTCATGTTTATAGTTTAAAACTTATTGTAATGCTAAGTAATTAAGAATCCTGATTGGTCCTGATGGCCCAGGAGTGCCTAAAGGTCTCTGGTCCAGAAGACAAATCATATTCCAGAGTAAGTAGAGGGGAAGAGTGCTGCTATTATATTACTTACATATGCTAATATGTAATTATTTACATACTTCTACATAAGTGTTGTAAGTACCATTTATTTATCTTCAGGTTTTCCATTACAGTGGTACCTTGGTACTCAACTGCTTTGAAACTCATCAAATTCGGTACTTAACACATTTTGATGTGAAAATTTTCTCCCAATTCTCATCATTTGTTTGGTACTCAACAGGTAAGCTAGAACTAGTCGTGGTTGGCTGCCTTGTGATTCATGACATTATTTCTTATGGGAAAAAAATTGTTTGGTACTCATCGTTTTTGGTACTCCCAGAATCAATTAACAATGAGTACCAAGGTACCACTGTATTAAGAATGAAAGCCTTCCTAGCAATACAAGATAGGTTAATGCAAACCTGTTATGACAAAAAGATATGCCCTCTTGTTTCAGCTATTTCGTCTAATTTAAAGAAAGGACATGCTTCCAAATCATCATCTCCTTCTTCCACATCATCTCGCTCTAAACCTTCTAAAGAACCAGCAGCAAGCAAAACCAGCACAGGGACTCCCAGGGATAAGAAGAAGCATGGGAAACAGGTGACGACACGAACACCATCTGATGGAGACATTACTTCTGCCTCCAGCACGACAGTAGAGAACTCAAAGACCAAAGTGGAACACTTTAAATCAGAAGAATCTCTCCATATTATCCCTGAAGCTGGAGATACAACCCAGAAGAGCACTATGACTGTTCCTCCCCCTCCTCCTGCTGTTCCAGCTCCTCTTCCTCCATCCATCCCAACTTTGTCTCCAGGCTGTGAGCCCGCTGGCTTCTCAGGCACAGAACATGTGCCAGTTAGTATTGAAGCAGGCCCATCTGTTCCTGGCACACATTTAAATGATCTTCATATAAAAACAGAAGCGGACAGTGAAAGCTCTTCAAGCAATGCTGTCTTAAACCATAGCTCGGAGATTGAAGGAGAAGGCACAGAATGGTAAGACTACATCGTTTCAGCTAGTTCTGTAATTCTGGGGTGCCCATACATTTGGGGAGATGGTGGAGCAACTCAGGTAGGTTTTTGTATACCTTGACTTTGAATTTGAACATGTAGCAAAACAGGAAGTTATGAGCAAATATAATCTAATTAACACTTCAAATTCTATTTTCATACTTCCAAGCAGACAAGGAAAAGAAAATTAAAATGGCTTGGCTGGACTGATTTGATTCCATTTAAATCTACAAATTTGTTTTCAAAGTTACAGCTTAGGTTTCCAAAGTTACAGCTATTTTGGAGATGCTTGCTTGAAAATCTTGACAGAATAGCTCTCAAAATCTGTGGTGAAATGGTACCCTCAGCAACTATTAAAAAGGCAGGTACTAAGTGGAATCCATCTTAGCACTGCATTTATGAAAATAGGGTAGCAGGTTGAAAAGAAAGCTAATGGAAATAAATAAGCCTGTTTGTGAAAGGCATCAAAGGAAGAATTAAAATGAGTTCAGTCCCTCCCTGATCATTTACAGAACCACTTTAGAAAATTCAGCCCCTCCCTGGTCATTTACAGAACCAGTTTAGAAAGTACCATTTCTGTTCCAGTGGCAGGGTTATGCCTATTAAAAGCAGCTTTTCTTCATTTGTTTGTATGTTGCCTCCTGCTTCTCTCCTATACTTCTCTGAGTACACTTGGTTGCCTGCATGCAAAGTAAATTAATTCAGTTTAGAAAGATCCAAATGTAGCCTGCATTTAGAAAACACAAGAAGTAGTTATATCTCAATAATTGCCCCTCTAAGACCAGTATGAAGTATGTTCTATATGAGGAAAAATATTTACCTAAGGGAGAGTGGATAAAGATTATAAAGAAGGAAAGTTGTAGTGAGTTGGATGTAAAACAGAGAAAAAGGATTGTGTTGCCGATAACTTAGATCAGGAAAAGATTGTGCATTTTTTTAGATACAGTTTACAGTATGTCTATATCTTGTTAAATATTTCAAATGAACATTTTAGTAGTCTGTAAGAATTGATGGAAGGTAATAAAATTATATAGGACACTGTACAAATCAACATTGAACATCCTGACCATATCAAAATTGACTCAGCCTTCCATCCTTCTGAGGTCAGTAAAATGAGGAGCCAGATTATAGGGGGCTGTATGCTAATTCTGTAAACCACTTAGAAAGTGCTGTAAAGAACTATGAAGTGGTATAGAAGTCTAAGTACTACTGGTAGTGCTATTGCTAAGGGGTCACAGTGAAAAAAAAAGTATGCAAATTGCATGTTTTTCATCAGCCTTTCCTAATCAAGTATTCTCCATATGTATTATACTACAACTCCCAAGATTCTTAGCAAGTATGGTCAAAGGCCATACTGACTAGCATCAAGAATGAAATGGCCCACCTGAAAACCACCAGATGGAGGAAGGTTGCTTTATATGAGCTGAAAGCTGGTCAGACATATGCTTAATATTATATATGATTATGAACTTATTTTTATTTTCTTAATTCATCTATATGATTGTAAAAGTTAGAAATTTGCCTTCTGTTCATAAATGGAAGATTGATTCTTAAAAATTAAGCTTTTAATTTGAAGCACTGGATTTAAAGTAAGATTCCTAAAACTAGTAACAATCATAGTGATATGCTAGACTAGAGTATGGGAAAATTTGAAATGTGTTGTTTGTGGGAGCTTAGTTTTAGATCTTTAGAACTGATTGTTTCCTAAGAGTCACATAGCTTGATTTATGTTTAATTACAAATAATAAATTCTTACATATTTTTCCTGGATGGTTATATTTCATGTATGATTGGTCTTCTGTATTTGTTTTTCTAATAGTTCTGCTATCAAAGAAGATCAGGAAAAAGAAATCCCTGAGCAATCTAGTCCTCTTCTGACAGATGAACTTTCTGAAACTTCTGAAGAAAATCCAGAAATTGGAAACAGCAAAAATAATCATACCAGTGACTCAGATTCAGATGGGCCTATACTTTATACAGATGATGATGAAGATGATGATGAAAATGCAAGCAGTGAAAGTAAGAGGACTTGATAAGCAATTATTTGCCATTTTAAATGAAGAAATAATGCATGCTGTGCAATTTGTTTTACTTATGAACTAAAACATCTAGAAAAATTTCTAAAATTGAGGTTGCCGATCGACTTGTTGCCTTCTTTGGAAAGTGATTTCTCATTGCATTGGCAACAGACGCTACATACTTGTTCTACGGTTGGAATGTCCCTATTGGAGAGTTGCTATTGTCCTTAATAAGCAAACTGGGAAATTTGCTCACGAGTTCATATATTGGATGTATTTCTTGGGGCACAATGCATATTTGCAAGCCTTATTATTTGACATGTGTTTTTTATATAGTCTGCTTCCCTTCTTTGGAAGATGGAATCACTTAGCGTCAAAGGCTGAAAATTGGTTTCACTCTCACTGTGATTATCCAACAAATAATGTACTTTCATATTTTAGATGTGCACATCAATTTTTTTAATTTAATGAGTGGCATCTCCATGTAGGGCTAGTAAAGCTTTGACTGCTGTGATTAACGTAGCTAGGAATGTAAGAAACTCCTTTATTCAAAGGACATTCTTACACTCCTGGCCATGTTAATTACAGTAGCTTATTTATATAAGAGCAAACATAAAAAGGAAATGTATACACTAATACCTTAATTTTAAATTTTAATATTTATGTATTAAAGGAAATAGGAATTTTTTGTTGGGTTGAGAGATAAACCTGCCTCCTTCTCCTTATAATCTAGCTAGTGAGGCTCATATCAGCTTCTAATTGCAGAAACTGAGCCTAAAAACTGGAAAGCCATGAGTTCTTGTCCCGTCTTAGGCACAAAACCAGCTGGGTGACCTTGGGCCAGTCACGCTCTCTCAGCCCTAGGAAGAGAATGTCGCCAAGAAAACTTATCCAGGCAATCTGCAAGAGTCAACATTGACTCAAGGACACTCTCTCAATTCTGTCATCCTCCAGTTTGCTAACTAGAATATTCCTATTAAATTATTTCATAAGCATTTTGGGGGGGAGGTGGGGAAGGTTGAATGTTCTAATTCTCCCTTAGTTGGCAGATGAATTCTAAGACATTAATTTATTAGAAAGGAAAAGTTATTTTGATATAAACTAAAATTGTCCCACAAAAAAGGACGAAAAGCTAGAAAGAGGTTTTTAAATTAATGTACTGAATGTCCAAGTTGTGGCTGGATCTTGACATGCTTAAGTGTGAGCATTAATTAATAAAAAAATTCATTTTCTATGCAGGCTCTTTAGCAAGTAAAATACATCGTAGGGATACTCTCGCAATCAAACTTGGCAACAGGCCATCCAAAAAAGAACTGGAAGATAAAAACATCTTACAGAGAACATCTGAAGAGGAGAGACAGGAACTCAGACATCAGATCGGCACAAAACTAGTGAGGTATTGGCTGGGAGAAAAAAGGGAGAATATAAAGAGGCTTCAGACAGAGGAAAAATCAGCTTTTTGAATTGGTGATATGAAATAACTAATTGACCACTATGATAATTAATTTATAATCCTGCAGTTCAGTTTCAGGTCTTCATACTTGTTCTATTTAAGCTAGACCAAATACCTAAGCCTACTCTCCCCATTGCAAAAAATGATTGCAAGCAAATTTTGCTCAGACAATCCACAGGTTCTTTTAATACAACAGTTATGCTACTTGCCATGAATTCAAGATAATTTTGTCTTGAAAGAACAGATTTTTTTTAAACTGATGTACATTTTTTCCCCCTGTAACATCTTCTGAATAGGGGTTTTGATTATTTATTTTAAGTAGATACTTCCAAAAATGCAAATCACATTTTATCGACAGTACCATGGTATATATTTATAAGCAAGTGCAGTTACAAAATTCATTATATGCTTAATTTATGTGATTTCTATACACACATCTAGTTCAGTAACACTAAATGGTAATAGGCATCTATTTGCAAATCCAAATTACTTCTGTTTGGAATTAAAACTAATATGTAAAGTCATGGTGTTTGGTAATTGGTATTTGAGAAATTGTTTTGGCAGTGATTCTTTCTAAACTAGATAAGTCCAATGCCTGCGTAAGAAGCTGTTGTAACTGGGAGATAACATGTGTGTCTTCCTTTTTGCAGAAGGCTTAGTCAAAGGCCCACCTCTGAAGAACTAGAACAAAGAAACATCCTGAAACGTAAGCCTTTAATGCATCTAATTCTGCAATGCCAATAATGTTATATTTTGAGAGTGATCACACTTCCTGGTTTTATGAATGTGAATAATTCTGCAAGTTCTTTGCTAAGTGTAGCCAGAATATTAAACCATATATACTGGAAGAGTGTGAACGTACAGTTTGCAGCTGAATTCATAGAAACATAAGCACTTCTGCAGAAGTGTGCCCTGCCGTTTGGTGTCAAGGCAAGACTGGAGTGGTTCTCAGACAGTAAGCAGGGGAACAACAACATTTGGAAATACTGATCCTAATATGAACATTAGATCTAAAAATCTTAGTATCTAGTGCTAAATTATGAATCAATTTATGTATCATGCCCAGTGGTTTGAACTGAGCATCCTGATCGTGCATTACACAATAAATAAGTTAGATATGTTTAACTATAATTATTTTAAATATGTAAATATGTTTAACCTTTTACATTGTATAGGCATTGTTTATTTAGCAAATTGCAAATATGGAATCTTAGGGCAGTAAGTTTGCTATTCTTGCCAAAAACTGACTTTCTAGAAACACAATGTAGCTCTTTGTGCCAGATAAGAATAAGGTTTATCATTGTTGGAACAACTATCAGATAGAATAATTTCTGTGGCATTCCAGTAGAGTAGAGCTTTGTTTATTTTAGGTTTTTTGTTTTCTTAGCAAACATGCATTGTTACCCAGTTATATAAATCCCCACAGGATATGGTGGAATGTTCAGGTTTAATTTCCTGGATTATATTAGGACACAAACCTGAATGTCAAAAGCAGATGGAGACTGATGGAGACCCTCCCAAGTAGATCAGAGAGACACTTGGCATAAAATGCCGGCATTTGCTCTGCTCACAAAAGAGTGGCTCTGAAATTGCAAGCATATTTTTCCTAACTCAAATTTGTATTAACCACATCTTCGGTCAATCTGCTTTCAGCATTTTCATGATGTGATAAATAGTATGGCCAATATAAATTGAGTTGGTAAGTGGCAACCGTGGGTGAATAAGTTATTTTAGCAACAGTGTCATCTGGTCCAAACGGTTTCATTTCTATATTATCAGCATGTCATGTTGATAGGCTAGAACTACCGATTTACTGAAACTGAGTATTTGGCGCATCTACTGCATAATTTGCTACCGTCTGTATACCAGATGAGATGTAACATTTAATTCATCCACCCAAAATTAGTATCAAAGTTCCAAAACAGCCAAACAACGAATGCTTAAAAGTGGATAGGAATTACGTACAGAAATGTAGTGATGGATCACTATTGAGAGGTTGACTGCTCAACTCTCTTGTACTGAGAGATCTCAGCTCTTAGTTCATTAATCTTGACATTTAGAGGCACAGTTTAAGGATAGCAAAAGTTGAACATGTCATAAACTCTCCACCTTGTCTCTGGTGGCAGCTTTCTAGATGAATAGCAAGAGATTTACTATCCTGAATGGCAATCAATGAGGAAGATTGGGCATCTTCACTAAGCCTGTGCATTACCATTCCCAGAACGGTACAGGCTGCTGGAATTATATAAATACACAGAGATATTGCAAGTGAAAACAGAAGCTGTGATTATATTTCTACTGTCAGAGTGAGGATGGACAGGAAAGTTCTTGTACAGTCAAGAGTTATCATAAGTTGAAGACAAGCCACAGGTATGGTGGCACAGGCTAACCAATTTCAGCTTGTTTGCTTCACTCTGTTGCTTCCCTTTGTTCATTTCACTTGTTTTTTAAAGAGGACAAGCATTTTTTCCTAGATCTCAAATATATAAATAGATAATAAATCACCAGTGCAGTCCTTGGAAGCTCCTACCCTTCAATTGCATAAAGCATGAATGGTCCTTTCTAAATTGAGATAAACTTGGGAGATACCACTCATGTTCTTACTAACTTACTCAGTATATATCTTTATACCATATGGCTTCAGAAAAGGCAGAAAAATTTATGCCGATCAGGAAGGATGAGAGTGAAGGGAGAAAAATAAATGAATTTTTCTCCAACACATCATCATTTGATAATCATTTTAACACACGTAGCTTAACTGTTGCTCCATTGGAAGGCTCTCTATTTGAACCTTAGGAATAGAAATTAATGGAAGCTGCCTACTCTCTGATCCTTATCCTATGAGTGATCATAGAAATGACAAGACTAGTTTAAGAAATGAAAGAAAATGCAACTTGGAATGGATTTAAAATATGAATGAGGATTATTTTCCTACATTGTAACAAGTCTATTACCTATTTATCATGCCATAACTTTGCCTATGTTTCTTCTTTCATCTGTAAATAGAAAAGAATGAAGAAGAAGAACAAGAAGCTAAAAGAGAACTGAAGCGCAGTCTCAGCCGAAAGGTAACTCAAATGTTTTGTTCAACATAAGATCCTTTGCATTCTTTCTTTCTTTGTGTCAGAAACACCTACAAAGTATAGACGTATGAGATTCAACAGTGAGCAAATAAAATAGGTATAAAATCGGTAGTAGAAATATAGCATGTGTAAAAAGTATATAAAATATAGGCAGTTCTCGACTTCCAAGTTCATTTAGTGACCGTTCGAAGTTAC
>AZIM01002353.1:12042-24359 GCA_000516915.1 Ophiophagus hannah
TCTGTGGGAGCGCACCGGGAGATGGGAGGCTGATGCTGGCAGCAGGTGTTCCCGCAAATACCCTTGGACCTAAGCCATGGAGGCTTTATAAATGATTACCAGCACCTCCAAGGTCCCTTCCAACTGTGTTATTCTATGAAAAAAAATATCCTGCCATCTAGTTGGTTGCTGATTAATTGGACAGCAGAGGACAATGAGTGGTTTTCCTGGCTTGGTATGACTGAACATATGTGAGCTATTTGTTTTCTTTGACAATTTCTGATAGTGCAACCCCTGTGATCCTTAAATGTATCTCACCATTCTTTGATCGCATGCAGATGCTTCCCAAGCCATAATTACATTTGCTTTGTCCCAAATTTCAAAAATTTTAAATCTACAGTTTTATTGGTTCTCTTTTCCTTTCTATTGCTATGATATCGTTTATTTGTTTTTCCACTGTTAACGTTACTTTGGCTATGATCGCATATAATTCTCCTTGAGAGTTTGCGCTGCTAAATATTATCAGATGTATTTGAGTACACATGGACTGCATTGCTCTGAAAAACTTCTTATGGGGTCTGCCCAAGCCCATAGCTCGGGTGCACCACAAAGATTTCCTGTAACCCCCATTTTTCCCCCAGTTAGTTGATAAAGCTCAAGGTGGCTCAACCTCCTTTTTCTGGCAATTCTGCAAGGCTTTTGGGCAACAAATGAGCCTGATCTACCATTTATAAATAGTTCTATCAAGTCACCAAGAATTTTCTGGGCTTTTATATCTGTCCAAATTTTTTAATCTGTGCTTTTAGTATCTTGCCAAGGCCCTTGAGGTTTCTTGCCAAATGTTTTGGAAAAGACCAATGAACAAGATCCTTGGGGGAATGAGCCCTCCTTTAGTTTCCCTGTTTTTTGTTTTCTTTTTCTGGATGAGGAATCAATGTTATTTGGATACTGTGGTTAACCAAAGAGACTAGGATGCCCCGGGGATTTCTTTGCCAGCCACAGGCTAGGCAAGTTGACAGAAAAAAAATCACAGATTTGGCAGTGACTTTGGCCATCAAAGTTAAAGACAAATGACAAAATGTAAGACTTGATGGAACTGGCACTCTGCCGGTGGTGGAAATCCCCTGGGCCACTTATCTTACATACATAGCAGGATATCCAATGCTGGACTGACCTCAAATCATTCTTTTTACTATGTTTAATGGGACACTTTCCACTTTCTAAAATGTAATAGGCTGAAAAAAATATACAACTCAATCATCTTACAAAAATTAAAGGGTTTTTTTTTAATGTCTGTTTTTTTTAATTATTTCAAAATCACTGGGTATATGTATTGCTGACCTTATAATAGTGGTCAACAAATGCTTTCCACAACTGGCTTTTCCTTCTTGAAATGAATGATTTTGTAAATGTATAGGCTTATTCAACTCTCAAGAGTTAAACCCAGAAGAAAAAGAAATGTTTTTTTTAGAATTGCTGCATTGATATGAACTTGGGGAAAGCTTGACTAAAGAGTGCAATGTCAAACCCAAACTTGGGCAATTTGGAAAACTTAATGCCCATGGATGTATTTAATAACCATGGAAAGTTTAATTATGATAGTGCTTCAAACAGAGCTGTACATGAGGCATAGGGGGAGGGGGGAGGGCCAGCAGGGAGTGACTTGCCCAACACACTCTAACCAATTCATGCTGAAAGCAAAATTTATGCTGAATTGAAGGCAATATTCAGATCAAACCTGGCCCTTTGTTTCTTGTTTTTTTAGCCATATTATTACATCACAACATGTTGAAGAAGATAATAATGGAAGGAATCTCAATAATAAATTTAAATTTCTGAACTTTGTTGATTTATCATACACTCTTCATCCCAGCCTGCTATTTTAAAAAATCTTCAGGGTGGCTGAGATATTTCTGGGTAGGGAGCATTGTGTCTTGAAGTGGCCTTATTTTGAAGATCAAATTTTTGGCTTACTCTGGCTCCACAATCAGACAACTTGAGAAAAGCAATGGAAGGATACTGTCAAGTGGACTAGGTCTTCTATATTTATTTAATTTTCTCATGCATGCAAGCAGTTCTCTGTTTTGAGAATCTCCCCTTATGTCAACAGAAAATTGTCACTGAGCTGCATGCCAACTTTGAGAATTGCATAAAAATAGTCTGGTGCTGAAAGGTTTATTTATGATTGCATTTGTGTGTTTTCTTAAAAGGCAAATGTACTGTTGGACCATGTTCCATGTTAATGGAAGAACAGACACAAATAACATAAAATAGTCTAAATCCTGGTAAAAGCCTGTGGTTGCAGTACAAAACTTTTAAAAATATGATAATGAATAGATTCCTGATAGAGCATTAATGGACATTTCTAAGAGTAGGCAATGGATGTAATTCATGGGATATGCTGTTATGTAGATCCGACTGAACTGAATGGGAATCAAGTAGATTTCTTTTGCAATTATTCTCTATAGTAGAAGAGCTTGTCAGCTATACACAATTGTTATAAAATTTAATCATTTATTTTAGGGAATTCAACTCTTCTAGTCTTTTGCTGAAATGGAATCATTCCTGTTAATTTTCCTAGAATTTAGAGCATTTTGATATCCCAGCCTAGGTCTCTTGGACCATAATGGCAACAATCCCCAGCTAAGTTGGGAAATTTAGGAGCCAGGTTGAGAAAAGCTACAATAGCAACTTCAAAGAAGAAGCTAGCCTAGCATTTCAGCAAGTATCAAATTGACTCCTTTTTGCATCCTGGGAACTTCCGCTTGCTAGCAGGATTTTCGTGATTACTTGAGCCCTGTTTTTAAAAAATGAAAATAAAAGTTTGTGCTACCCATTCATCACTCCTGAAGGCTAAAACTAGCAATCATCCCATTTCTAAAGAAGAAGCCAACTCCTTTCTTTTGGCACTTCAAAAACATCTGCTCACCTTAAACACAGAGTCGTTTCTTGCAATATTATTATCATCCAGAAAGATGAATCATGCATCATGGACATGAAAGGAGAATGGGGTTAAACGCAGTGTCTACAAAGCCTGTTGTAGTAGAGCCAAGGAATAGAATTATTCTCAAACAGAATGGCCCAGGGGCTGAATATTGCCGTTCTGCACATGCACACATATGCTGTTTTCCAGAATGGTGGGATTGAAAATCATGTTTGCATTATGGGGGGTATGGGAGGGGAAATAAGATGCCAAGCAGATAAGCCCCAAATGGGTCCAAGCCTCATTCATTTTAAAAGTTTGTTGCTTGATATGCTCTGCAAATCCTTGGGCTGATGAAGTTGTGTGTTCCCGAGAATAAGTTGTTGAAGGATTAGGGAGACATAGATTGAAGTCACCCCTTGGTCAAAGAACTCACAGGATGACTTAGGTCAGTTGCTCACATTTAGCCCTTCTACATAGGCTTCCTAAATAAAATTAAGGAAGGTCCTCTTGTAGTTCTTAGAGGTGCTCTATAAATCCAATGAATGAATAAACAAATAAATAACAAAACATTTGCATCACACACAACTGCACTGTATTTGAAAGCTGTGCCATTCTGTAAGAGAAGAGAATCTAGGAAGCAACATCTGAATTGCCTTTGGTTATACCCTTAAAAATGGCCACAAAATTGGTGTTGGAAAACCACCATCTGAGTATGATTTTGTCCACCATCTAAGTAAGATTTTCAGCTTGGAGTCATTACTCTTTCTTTGAGGCTCAGTTTTCTCCCTGGAAGTGTTGGGCTTGGCTCCTTGTTCTGCAGTCTGTTGGTGGAACACAGGGGGAGCTCCTGCTCTGTCTTGTGATAGCATGGCATTTAGCCTGCTTCCAGCTTTGGGATTCTTGACTCTGGTTCAGCTGTAGAATAGGCATCAAAGAAGTCCCCTCCATTCCTAACCAAAGAAGTTCCACCATCATGCATTCTCTTTCCAATCATTTTCCTTTCTCTGTTCTCTTTGGTGCTTTTGAATAAGACATTTACCATGCAATTTCTTGTCTTAGTCACAGAATTGTGCAAGTACATACTATCTTCCACACCACCCAAAAAACTATCTCCTCTATTTTCTCATTGCTTCTTTCATTTTTCCCTCCCATTTAAAAAGGAAAACATGGCATAACTGACAACCAGTTTTTGGTTGCTAATGCTAAGATCACCCACTCTGGAGGGACAGAATATTCACAGATTCATTATTTATCGCACAAAGTCAAAACAGCATATATGAGAGGTTCCTCTACATTTATCACCACAACCTCTGTAACATAAATGGGGTTGAGGCAGAGAGAGTGACTGGCCCAAAATCACCCAGTAAGTCCATGACTGAGGGGAGATACGAACCTGCTTTTCTTAATTATTAGCATTAAATTATAGCAAGAATTTTCTGAGCGGCAGCAATCCAGATTACAAAGAGGTCACTTTTTCCCTCAACAAAATGATTCTTAATAAATCAGCCAGTATTACATCTTGGCCCACCAGGACAGGAAGACAGGGTATGTTTTAGATCCCATTGATTAGGAATACACATCTGGTGGGACCATGAAAAAGGGCCTTCTCAGTAATGGCCCTTTCTTCTTGGATCATCATTCCCCCTAAGATACGAGTGGTCTCTACCTTTTCAAAAAGGCCATAAAATGTAGTTTTGTCACTGGGCCTGGGGACCACAAATGAAGATGGACCCATCAAATGGTTGAATTGATTGTGTTGTTACTGCTAAAGGGTAGTGGGGTGGGGTTTTTTATGTGGTAGATTTTTAAACGTTGTAAATTGCATGGGATCAACTATGTGTGAATTGGATAGCCATATAAAATTAATAAATAATGAACTCTCCATACTTCCTACCCCAAAGACTGATTGCTATTGCCATCAGCTTAGGTCATTTAGCCAAATATCTAGAAGGCAAAACCATTCTGGTAAGAAAGTCAAGTTCAGTATAATTTGTCAATCAGAGATGGAGATGAGGAAGGCTTTCTCCAGCCAAAAGCTCTGTCCATAAAGGACAAAGCAAGCCACCCGGGCCAATGTTGAGACATATTAAAAGATGAGAAGAAAGAATAAGGATAAAGTTTTCTTTTCCTGACAGCATGATAGGCAACAATTAATAAGGTGGGATCTCCAGCTAGAGTGGGGGGAAGGGTAAAGAAGAGGTGAGCTTAGACTCCTTGCAGAACAGGAAGAAACATAGATCTTACCTCCCCCAGAAGCCCTTATTTGGCTGTTCCTAAAAGAATGCAATTAGTTTGGCAAGATTCTTGTAAATAGGCATGCAGCAATAAAGAAGTAACTTTGGACAGTTCATGTTGTTCTGGTTTCTTGGGCCTGATAGACAAAGAGAAAAGAGCAACTGCCTTTTGAAAGATCTAACACTCAGAGATTGCAATTTGGTTTATATCTACCTTCCCTTAATGATGATGATACCTTCCAAATATATGGATCATCACCTCTCATAATTTCCAGCTAGCATGACAATGCTGGGAAAAATGGTGAGGGATAGCTGCAGGAAAGCAAGATTTAGTACATGTTCTGAATTCAACCAGTTCAAGTGGTACTTGCAACAGTCGAGGACTTTCAAAACAGGAGTTGGAAACATCAGCTTTCTCATTTCAATCGCACCATTATGAACACTGGTATTAAATGAATCGTTTAGCCAACTGGAGGGGGAATGGAGCCCTTTAATCAGTTTCTGTGGAAGTTTGAAATCTGAACTGTACTTTTGATCTCTGAAGTTGGATCAGGAAAACGGGTGGAGGAGGGAACATCCTGAGGCCCTGAGGCAAAAAAATTGCTATGGTTGTAACTGGCCTCTTCAAGAGGATGTGTTAGACTTTTGGTAATCCCACACCGTTTCATGCCAGCCACTCATTTTCCCTCTCTTGGTTTCCTTTTTATTAAACATTTCATCTTCCTCATTCACCATATAGCAATTATTCTTGGCCACCAGATTTTTTAAAAAATTAAAAGAAACTGGAAGAGGGATAGAAAAGGGTAAGGAGAAGGATCAGAAGAAAAGAAAATTGGGGCATTTATATCCTTCAGTCTTCGGACAATGCTGGCTCCCTCAGCCAAGAAATGGAGATGAGCACCATGTGGTGGAGTCAGACATGACTGACAAGAAAACCTTTACCTTTACTTTTAAATGACAATAGAGTAGGGATCTGACAGCACTTTAAAGTATCTGATAGAGTTGGGAGCATAAGCATCAAGGTAACACACTGAAGAAGGTCAAGAGATTTTCATGTGGAGTGTAATCCTATATAAGCCAAAGGGGAAGTAGTGAAATAATCCTATTGTGATGGTAACTATACAGGTCTTCCACACGAAAAGTCTGTTTTGGAAGAACAGAGACCGAATACCGGCCACAAGGGAGGGCTGTTGCCTCTATGATATATGAAAACTGTTCTTTGTGGGATATATGAGTTGCCAATGTTTGGGGAAAAAATACTGGGTTACATGGATTGTGGTCAAATCTGGCAGGGCTATTACTATTTTATGTGATCGTACATATCTCCCACTTATTTCAGCTGAGGTTAAGGAGAACATTCAATTGCCATCCCTCAGCAGTCCTCCCCCACCACCTCATGCTTTTCAGATATTTGACAACTCACATCACCAGGCAATACATGGTTTAATATGAATTAATATTCTCTGTCCTATAGCAAAGGATGTGAAGATTGTAAATACAATTGTGAATCTCAAGGGCACCATGTATTACAAACAAACACAAGTTCTCCTAAGGTATCTAATGTTTTCAAGTGCTTCTGCTCGTTATAAGTAATTCCAACCAGTTTTGATAGAGAAGGAAACATAGTGTCTTTGGGTACATCAGTGTAGGGCACCTCAGAGTTTGACTATCTAGCTCAGGGGTGTCAAACTTGCATTGTCATGGTGTCATCACATGACATATTGTGACTTTCCCCCCTTTCGCTAAACCAGGCATGGACATGGCCAGCGTGTGACGCATCTGGCCCGCGAGCTACCTGCTCTAGCCCATATTAACAACCTCCATGAAGCTTTTGGGAGAGGTCATTCACTATTCTGGAGTTTGGTAAGCATCAATATACTGGTGACTGCTCTACTGCTTTGGATGAGGTCACACTTCCTTAAAGGGTTAGGTGTTTCTGCTAGAGTACCAGGTGAGGGTACTCTAGCAGCACCCTCTAGAAAAGCCTTTTATGAGCTTCAGCTGGTTTGATCATTGTGTCCTCTTCTGGACCAGGAGAAGAAAACAAAGACACATGCCCTTATCAGATTATCATAATTTTCTCTAGGTGGGGCTACCATTGAAGATAAGTTGGAAGCTACAGCTGAAACAGAATACAACCATTGCCTACTTGCAGATCAGTGCTAGCCTATTTTGTGGCTGCTGTACTAATTGCCAGTAGGCATCTGGGCTCAATTCAAGATGCTGGGTGCTGTTGTTATATACCAGGTAGAATTTACACATCCTATACTGTCTAGCCAGGAAAGGCTGTTGCAGGTACTCAATCCCTCAAAAGCTGAAGTAGGTCGGGACCTGGGGAGTGAGTTTTTCAGTGACAGTCCCCCACTGCAGAACAGCTTGCCGCAGGAGGGCAGATTTAACGCCAATCCTTTTATCCTTCAAGAAATTGACAGAGGCACTCTTCTTCCATAAAGCATTCAGGATGAAGACTTTTACTTGGAGGACAACAATTATTGTATTTTTAATTGTATTTTTTGTAATTGGTTATAATGTTAAAACAGGGATCTCAAAACTTGGCAACTTTAAGACTTGTGGACGAGATCCCTGTGTTAAAACATCAAAACATCCTATTTTGAAACTGATGAGTAGGTGGCATAGTGAAGTAAGAAATATCCCTGACTGTCTCCAATTGTCTATAGGCCAAGGTTTGGAATATTCGTGGTCCTATCTTGCTTCTTTACTCTTCAGCTATTAACACAACTGTTTTAACCTGATCACAGAACGAACTCATTTTCTGAATTTGCACAGTCTATTAAAGAAGTCACTAACCAAATGAAACTGAGTGCACATTAAGCACACAAGTCTAATCAAGGTTATTCTTCAACGTGCTCAATACGTTGTGCCAAAGCATCTGCAACGTTTCTACACGACTTAAAATCCGGTCTGGTTAAAAGTCAGATGGGAAGGTAAACGACGGCATTTCCCAAGACAGCAACCCCCTTTCCCTCCTCTGCCTGACCTAGAGCGGTCCAAGGGGGCGACTGGGGATGTTTTCTAGAGGAAGGGGGAGAGGGGGAAGGGGGAAGCTGCCTCGTCCCTCCCGCCTGGCTAAGCCCGGAACTCACCTTTCATTCTCCTCCCGTCGGGAGTCCCGCTCTGTCAGAGCTGAGCCTGGGAAAACAAACAGCGAGAGGCTGACGCTTCGACCTCATGGGACTAGGCCCTAAGAGGCCGAAAGGAGGCAGCCGGGGTCGGGGGACAGTCTCATCCGAAACAAGAGCGACGGTCCTTGAGTGGCTAGGACGCTTCGCCGCCCCCGAAGTCCAAGGAGCCCCACCGCGGAAACTTGTTGCTTTCGGAGGAGGGGGGACGGCAAGGCGGGGCGAGGTGCCCACCCTTCAGGGCCCCGCGGCGGCTTGCTGTCTCCTCACNTTGCTGTCTCCTCACGAGCATCCCTGGCGCGCCGTCTTTGCTTCCCTGAGCGCAGTTTAACACACAGGAAGCATGTTATCCGCCACGCTCCGTCCTTCTCTTGCTCTGCTCCTTGGTCCGGAGCCCAGATAAACTTCCTTCCAATGTCCCAAAAGGACGAGTGCCAGCTGCCTCCTTCTCAAGCTCTTTTACTCTCTCTCTCTCTCTCTCCCCCTCACCCCCATAGACGCTGCCCCCAAATCTAGGGTGNNNAGCTGGGGTGGGCGGGCCGGGGAAGGAGTGCGAGGCGAGGAGGCTTTGGAGCCCTGCCGAAATATGCACTGTCCCTCCCACCCACTTCTAATTGCTAACAAATGTCCTCTTACTGACACGAGTGAGCAAGGAAGGCCAAGAACGGGCCGTGGGGGCTATTGTTGAGAGGGGTAGAGAAAAAGGCAAAGCAGGTTGTCTATTCACACTGCATGTTTAATCTGTCTGCTGAATTAACCTCCGTTTTCTGGTCCCAAAGGTGCTTTTTCAAAAGGCANNTGGACTTCCTTTGTTTTTCCTTGAAGGCCTTTCAGCTTCTCATCCAAGAAACCCCTTCAGATGAACTGAAGAAGCTTTTTGGATGAGAAGTGAAACGTCTTCAAGGAAAAACAAAGAAAATCCAGTTCCCTTTTGAAGAAACAGTCTTTGGGACAACCATGACTTGGATGACTGAGAATCTCCTCTGTTTTCTGAGTTGCGCAGTAGGCTGAACCAGAGAGTCAGAATTTCTCAATCTCAGCAACTTTTAAGATGTGTGGATTTCAGTTCCCAGAATGGCTGGGGAATTCTGAGAGTTGAAGTCCACACATCTTAGTTGCGGTTGAAAAACACTGCATAAAGTAATCAAAAGTGGGGATCCCTTTAGCTACCAACAATATATCTCACCAATCAAGCTCAGCATATTGTACCAATGCATATGTTACACCTTTACTTGTATCCTTAAGTGTGTTATGTGAGCGAAACCAATCTGTTTGTGGGATGTGAGGGAGAGGAAGAAGCTCAGAAGGATGTTATAGTTCACTTTGGCACATTAGGGATCCCTCTGTGGCTGTAGTGCTGTGTGCCATGGCCATATATCTCCTCCTTACAATGGAATGGCATTTGAGAAAAAGGGAAGATTGAGTGCCCAATAGGTGTGCTTGGAGCAAAGGACTAACTGTTCTCACATTGCCTTATGCCACTGTTGCTCAACCATAGCAACTTTTAAGATGGGTGGATTTCAACTCCCAACATGCTGGCTGGGGAATTCTAGGAGTTGAAACCCACCCATTTTAAAGCTGCCAAAGTTGAGAAACACTAATCTGGATGGTTGAAGTTTCTCTGGCCCAATACTCGCAAGATGTGTTCAACTTCAACTACAGACCATGCTGACTTGGAACAATAGGATATAAAGTCCAGAACTCTTGAAGAGTGTCAGATTAGGGAAAACTGGCTTCAAATTTGAAAGCATTCTGAGATTTTTTCACTTCTGTGTATTTGAAATGCTGAGAAAAAGGAGTAAAAATTCCTGTTCTGTTCAAAGCTGGTGCAAGTTCTGCAGCAGTAACACCCCTTATCTTCAGTTTATACAAAATAATAGGAAAGATCAATAAAAGCCCAAATAACCTGTCACTTTGCACCACAGCTCCCTTGCACTGAAGAGAATGATTGTCAATTAAAGAACAAGTAGTCTCCTCCTAATAGTCTCCTTCTCTTGTGAATTTTATTCCTGCTCATTATTTTTGTGACATTTCTCTTGCATGACCTGAAACCCATGCAAGGGACACAAGATTTCACTCCAAAAGGGGAACTCATATAAGAAAACTAGTTGTACAGTGAGTTACACTGCAGCTGAGTTGGAAGTAAATCAACCAGTTCTCTAATAATGTTGTGCGGTGGGAACACCAAGCCCTAGAGCTGCTTTTGGAACAGCATAGAAGCCTTGGGTAGAAGTGATCTTATTGTTACTCAAAATAGATAAATGGACAAATCCTTAGTCTCAAATATGGTGACATATGGTTGAATTCAAGTATGCTGAGAGAACGTACAGTGGGAAAGAGGAAGAGAAGCCACGATCACCTTCTGTTTGTCTAATTTTGGTAGAATGTCAGGCCAGACATTGCTCTGTAAAAATAATAGTCTATGAAAAGTGGTTCTTTTAAGCATCAGTTGGACTATTGGTAGCTCCTTGATAACTCTACGCAAAATTTCCCACATAGAAAGGATGACTGACAAGATAGTGCAGGATAAATCAGCATCTTTCATTCACTCTTCTTTTCCTTTTCATACCAGGGATAGATGGTTTGTGCTTGCTGCCCTCTGCTGACACAAACAGGGTTCTCTAGATGAAATCATAGGTTCCAATTCACATAATATATAAAGTTACGCTGATATTATGTCTTTTTTATTATAATTAACATGACATATCAAAATGTATCAATTGGTACAATAGTTTTATAAATTATTGGGTTTCTGGCATTTTATATACATACTTTCATATATATAATCAATCAATCAATCAGTTTACCTACCTACCTACCTATCTATCTATGGTATCTATCTATTCATATGATATATGAAAATGAAAAATTTTGGTTAGGAGTTCCTTCAAGTTAGTGCTGACTGCCTGGACCGATCTCTGTAGTTTTCACAGAAAGTTTTTCAGAAATGGTTTGTCATTGCCTCCTTCCTAGTGAATGGCCTAAAGATTATAAAATTGGCTTCAGACCTAAGGCAGGATTAAAACTCATGGTCTCCTGCTTTCTACTCTGATACCTTAACCGTTATATCAAACTGACCCTTGATCAAATTTACCTAGAAAAAATGTAAAAATTGGTGCTTCACTTGATATTTGAATTCTTTTACATATCTTGAGATAATTAATCTTTATCTGTAGAAGAATATTTAAAACTATTTATCTCAGATTAATACTGAAGTAAATAAAGCATTAAAAGTATATTGAATTTATGAGGAAGGCTAAACATTATAAAAGTTGGATTATTATTTCAGGATTGTTAAAATACCCAGAGTAATTTCTTTTAAGGAATTCAACAGATTAATTGGTTCAAAGCTTCAAATGCAAAAAAGGGTAAGCCTCTATATTTTATTTATTTAAATTAATCTTACCATGTAATGATGGTGGGGTAAGTTTCCTGATTTTCAGTGTTGTCATTGGACATGCATTTTGAATAAAAGTGATTAAAACAAACAAAAAAAAAGATTATTATAATATGTGACTCCTTAAATATCACAGCAGAGACTCATTTCCTTTTTTTAGCCAGTATTCCACTGTGTATTTAGTATTAAATATATTTGGAAGATGAATATATTTGAAAGAAAATTAAATATATTTGGCAGATCAGGATCAAAGTAAAATTTAGATTCTTATTCATATCATAAGTATTCATTTGGGGTTAATCCCAATTTGAAACTTGCATTTTAATGAAATACTATTAATGGCTAATCCTTTACTAAAACATCTTTTGATTTCACAGGTTGGTTCAGTTCCATTAGCAGCATCTAAAGCTCCAAAGTTTTATCATCCCTGAAATGTGTTCCTTCAAATGTATTGGTATTTTAAAAATACATAAGAGTATTGTTAAAATAAGTATGAGTAATTTATAAGAATTTTGGAATAAGAATTGGAATACCACATATTAACATTAGTAGCTAAGAGTGTTACAGAATAACATGTGTTTTTTATTATATTAAAATGAGATTAATTCAACATAAGTGTCTATGGAGATTCTCAGTCATCC
>AZIM01002353.1:43698-54058 GCA_000516915.1 Ophiophagus hannah
TTTTTCAAGAGGCAACTGGACTTTCTACTTTTTCTTTGAAGAAGCTTCTTGGATGAGAAGCAAAACATCTTCAAAAAAAAACAAATATAGAAAGTCCAGTTGCCACTTGAAAAAGCATCTTTGAGACATGTTGAAACTGAAGGAAACTCACCTGCTCCTTCCATTTGCTTTTAATGTCTTGATCTTTCTTCCTTTTCCACTGCCTTCCATTCCAGTTCTAGTTCTTCTTGTTTTATTGCTGGCCCTTTAGGAAAGTCCTAATTCCCCTGTTTCCTCTGCAGGAGGCTATCCTCCTTGCGAAGGATATGGAGAAGGAACTGAATGAACAGGAAGTGTGCAATGACACTATGCTGGCCCTCTGGGAAGAATGCAAGCCATGCCTGAAGCAGACCTGCATGAAATTCTATACTCGGACATGCCATAGCGGTGCTGGCCTGGTTGGCAGGCAGGTGAGTGAGCCATGTGATGTTGCTTGTTTGGCCCTGGACTTCTGGGTAACCACAGTTTTGGGGATTCAGGGGACTCTTGAAACCCTCAAGGTATCATCTGGGCTGAGCCTTATGGCTGAGTGTCACGGGATACAAAATTAAAATCTGGATAAGCCTCACTGAAATGTGTGCACCTTCTCTTGACTGAAGGATCCACATTCAAGAGCACACTCCAAATTAGGCAAAGATTAAATCTGTTTGAAAAGTTAGGAGTTCAGGATTTTTAATGAAATACCTGCCTTAAATGATCTCAGACCATCCAAACTTTGGCACCACCTGCTCAACCATACAAGCAAGTCTACAGCCAGCTGTATAGGAAAGTGAAACCCTGTACATCAAATAAATTGTTTCCCCTCAAATAATGGCATAAGCTCAATTTCTTGGCTCTTCAAATTCTCCTAAATGAACTTAATCACATTCTGAAGTAGCTGGAAACCCTTTATTCTTCATTCTCCTTTGTTGGAAGCGGGTTACAGATCAGATCATCGGGTGTTGAGCTGAATGCACAGGAAGGAAGAGAGATCTCTTAAAAGTATTTGAGTTAAGCCTTTTCCAGCCTGATCTTGTTTGAGGTCTGCATCACAACTCCCACTAACTCTACTGCTTGGGGATAATAGAACTTGTCCAGTACATCTGGCCACTAACTTAAGGAATGCTGATCTAGAATTTAAAAGTAAACTTAAATTGATTCTTGAAATGAATGGATAGGGTGAAATTATGGCTGACTCTGGGCTTAAGGGCATGGCGTTATGACCTATGGAAGCTTTATAAACAGTTCTGATAGTGCCTCTCTTGGTTAGCTTGTGATTTCTTACCATATTCCTTTTTTGGGCAGTTAATTTTTCTAATTACAACAGCCAGCAGGCTTCCAATTGGAGGGATCTCAAGTTTTCATACTTTTTCCTTCAGCTGGAAGAGTTCCTGAACCGCTCTTCTCCCTTCTCCATTTGGGTGAATGGGGAGCGCATCGACTCCTTGATGGATGTAGATGAAGAACAGGGCCGGAAGTTGGATGATCTTGAGGAGCGCTACGGTCTAGTGGAAGATGGCGTGGATGACCTCTTCCAAGAGAGCAGTCAGGCCTATGGGCAATTCTCCCCCTTCTTGCAGTGGCCATTCGGTGGTTTCCAGGATGGCTTCCACAGCATCCGTATCCCATTCACCCATTCCCGTGTTGCCAGGAATACGCGCCCTTTCTCTCAGTTCTTCAGCAATTACCGCCCCCATCAAGGTTTCTACCAGATTTTCCAGCCTTTCTATGAGATGAGCCAGCATTTCTTTGAAGATGCTCAGAAAGCCATGGAGTGGGACCAGCCAGGTCTAGGAGGAATCCATGGGTTTTCTTTTGATCAAATCCCAACAGGTAAGGCGAGATCCTGGGCTGCAGAGTGAGCCTGGCCACTGGAGCTCTTTCAAACACCTATATTTGCCTGCCTACTCCCTCCAGTTATACCAGCCGCCCCCCCAAAAACGTGGCAACTTTAAGACTTGTGGACTTCAACTCCCAGACTTCTCCANAAGTTGCCAAGTTTGGAGACCTCTGAGTTATACAAACAAGTTTTACTGGGCATAAAAAGGGGAGATCTAGTTTTTGGTACCTAGCATATTCCCAAGGATTGGAGAAATACTTGCTTGGTTCATATCCACAGTAAGCCCCTTGTTCACCAGCAGACTTAGGCTCAGTTTCTTTGACTTGTCATAGGACAAACTCATTTGGCAATTTGATGGTAATGATTAGCAAGGAGCTCTGTTTCTCCCCCCCATTCCCTGCTCCCCAATTTCCAACATGGAAAGGTAAGCCCCTCTAATGTTGCCACTGTGCTTTGCTGCTCAGGCTGTCAAGAACAGTTTGGTTGTCTTCATTCTGTCAACTCCAAATCGTGTCCAAAGGGTATATTTTTGAAGGTGAATGTTTTGATGCAGCTTCCAGATTTCTGGTCTCAAGTAATTCTTGGCTTTATTAACAATGCTGGCTTGTGACTTAATACCACTGGCAAAATGGGTCTGTTGTGATGTCTGCTATCATTCTCTTTGTTAGCCATTCCAGGTCACAATGACAACCGGATGGTGTGCCGTGAGATCCGTCGCAATTCTGCTGGCTGCCTGAAAATGAAGGAAAAATGTGACAAATGCCAGGCAATCTTGGCTGTAGGTAAGTGGAAGAGGGTGAAATGGAAGACAGAAGCCTTTTTTGCAGCTGACAACCATGGTTTGATGGGATCATTTATTAAAATGATTTATTAAAAGAGCGGTGGTGGTACAGTAGTTAGAATGCAGTATTGCAGGCTGACTCTGCCCACAGTCTGAGTTCGATCCTGGCCGGTTCAAGGTTGACTTGGCCTTTCATCTTTCCAAGCTTGGTAAAACGACTCAGATTGTTGAGGGCAATATGCTGACTCTGTAAAGTGCTTAGAGAGGGCTGTAAAAGCACTATAAAGCAGTATATAAGTCTAAATGCTATTGCTATTAAAGGCAATATGTTGTGCATTTAGTGCTTAACACCCATTCGTTTAGTGATCATTTGAAGTAACACTGGCCATTGAAAAAACTGACTTACGACTGATCCTCATACTTACGACTTTCATAACATTCCCACAATCCCAAGATCAAAACTTGGGTGCTTGGCAACCAGCATGTATAGGTAGTCCTCAATTTAGATTGTGTGTAACTTGTTTCCTTTTGCCAACATGACTTTTGGGTTGTGTTCATGTAACACTCTTGTTCTAGTTACTGAATTAATTCATACCCCAATTAATTATAAATCAATCTAATGGAGCTGGATTCACATAATGCCCTAAATGCCCTAAACACTTTAAATGAACAAAATTTAATATGCTGCATGAATGCAGCTACCTGTAACTGTAACTGATTTAGTTAAACATAGAATATGAATAGAACTGTTGTGTTATGATGATGCTATTTTTAACATATATCCAACTTATCAAATCATTGACTGATGGATGGCTGTAGAAATTGAATGCATGAATGAAATAGATTTGTAGTTTTAGTTGAAAATAGAATTACAGTGACTTCATGAAGTATTTGCAAGTGACACAGCAGGAGAAGCTCAACCAACCAGCCTTGACCGACCTTAAGAAGCTAGGCCAGATCAGGCCTTCTTTGTCCTTGAATGGTAGATTACCTGAAGATCCCAGAACTGAGAAGTCAACAAAACATCCTGGAAGAAGGCAGTGGCAAAACTAATCCTGTACCATTTCTGAGACCCCCTGTATGGCCTGTCCCTATAGTCACATTAGGAAGTCTTCACTTTTTTCTTTTCTGGATCTCTTTTCTCTCTCTATCTTCTTCAAATCCATACAGATTGCTCCCAGACAGATCGAGATCAGAGAAAAATTAAGGAACGCTTTGAAGATGCTCTGCGATTGGCTGAACGATTTACCAGGAGATATGATGAAATCCTCAAGGCTTTCCAGGAAGAAATGCTCAACACCACAGCCATCCTGGATCAGCTCAACCAACAGTTTGGTTGGGTATCTCAGCTAGCCAATCGCACTCGGAATGACAAGCTTCTGAAGGTTATCACGGTAGGCTATCAACTGCATTTCCTTCATTTGATTAATTTGATTGCTGACTTAGCCCCTTCACTGGTTTTGTGAAGTCCATTAAGTTATAAAGTAGGCAAATAGCTGGGTGCACACAAACTAAGCTACAAACATTTTAACTAACGTTAACGTGTGAGTGTAGCCACTAAGTCTTCAATTTGCATCTTTAAACATATTTGTTTACATACATTAATATGATGTTTATTTGCCAATTCTAGTTAGCTTCCAATTGCATTGTAAAAACATCAGTAAGTTAGTATCATACAGCATCCCACCTCTTTCCCTTCTGAGAAGTTGCCTCCCATTAGATGATAGCTTCTTCTACTTTGAAGGTTTGCTGGAAGAGAGTACAGCACCAAAATGGCAGCAGGGAGGAGGCGGCCATCCTAATATCAGAGATGGAGGACAGGGTGTTCCAGAATGGGAACTACTACTGAAAAAGCTTGCTCCTGAGCATCCTCCCTTCTAACCCTTGGGGGTATTCTCAGTATACACCCTTGCACAAGGTGTACCAAATGGGCAGCTTCTACCTGCTTTGATATATTATTTCATTGGTGTAGAGAGGTACATCTTAGATTGCAAGATTGTTTTTAAGAACTGCTGACTTACCCAAAGAAGCTCAGGAATTCTGCTTGAATAAAAAGAGAGGAACTGGATTTATATCTCTCGCTACCTGTTCTGTTTCATGTTCATAGGCTGGTGTGGGTGGGTGGTGGACGACAAAACTACCCCCCCCATTAGAAACAACTATCTTTTTGATAGGTTCAGTCACTGGTAATGTTTGGTCCTCCTCTTTTAAGGTGAAATCTTCCAGTCCAGAAGGCACATCCCAAACTACCGACACTCAAGTGACTGTCCAGGTCTTTGATTCTGAGCCTTTCTCCTTGACTGTGCCAGGAAGTATTCCTTTGGATGATGACACATTCATGGATATAGTGGCCAGGGATGCCCTGCGTGATTTCAAGGACAATAAAGTGTAAGTATGGAGCTGGGGAGATGCAGTCAGAGTTGGGGTAGTCTCTTGAGCTCAGCTATATGGAAAATGACCACATTCATTTAAGATCATTGATCTAGTATAATTTCCTTTATGGCTGGCCTTATATAAAGTGGGCTGTACCACTTCAGACTGCAAGAGACGATCTCAGACTTTCTTGAGAGAACCATGTTGGGATAGTTAATAGAAATATTTGGAAATATAACTGAAAAGAAGAAGTGCCACCAGTTGCTCCACAAAAACATTCTCCTAATGCTTTATCATATCTTTATCTCTAAGAAGTAATCAAAGGCCAGACACATTTTCTGTGAGGGACAAATGGAAGCAAGACGATTGAAATCTCCCATAGTTATTTTTGTCCATAAAGGACTTTAAAATTTTATTTAAATATCTATGGAGATCCTAAGTCATCCAGGTCATGGTTGTCCCCTAAGTACTTTTTTCAAGAAGGAACTGGACTTTCTGGTTCTTCTTCGATGACTTTTCGCTTCTCATGTGAGAGGCTTCTTGGATGAGAAGCGAAATGTTTTTTTTTTTAAAAGTCCAGTTGCCTCTTGAATAAGCACCTTTGGGATATTTTATTTAAATACCTGCCATCAGTGGCCAATTGAGAATTGGAGCCCTGATAGATCTTGAGGTCTTAAGGCCACAAAAATCTATAGTATCCTAAAATATCATTAATTTGAAGGAAATCCATAGGAAGCACATGGGAACCTTTTTGGATAAGGATGTTTTTAAGAAAACGACATCAGAGTCTATAAGAACAAAAGGTCAGTCCTAGCCTCCTCTTTCTCGATGTTAAACTTCGTGTTAAATGAGATATACGCTTACTTTTTATCCAGGAAGACTAAATATGTGTGTATTTGGGATGAGACAAAGAAATAATATTTCTAGATCTCCAAATTGATGATTGTTTGGGGACGGAGACTCTGGATTTGTACAAAGTGGCAGCTAGTCTCCTGTGCTATACAGATAGTCCTCAGTTAACAACTACAATTGGGATGGATACCTCATGACACACAATTTTTAAATGAATGATGTGATTGCACCGGACTTATGACATCAGTTCTGCTATGGTTGTTAAACAAATTACCTGTAATCATTAACCACAACATCCTGGTGACTGCAGCTTGCACTTTGCTACTGGTTTCTCCATCGTCATTGTTTGTTGGAAGTCAGCTATGGAGCTCATAAATATTGATCTGCAGCAACCTCAACCTTGAAGACCAATGGTATAATTAATGTTTCGGTCATCATAAGTTTAAACAATCACTAGACAGGGCAGCCATTAACTGAGGAGTACTTGTATAGGATAAGTGTTGAACCTATCAGTAACTGGGGGGGGTGCCATTTTACACAGATATACACAAACACATTTAATTCTTACAAGTCTCCATACTTTGTCTCGTGTTGTTACTCGATGGTCTGTCCTAGCATTAGGAAATTCCTTTTGGTTCTGGAATCATACATTCTTTCTTTCTTTCTTTTATCCAACAGAGAATAACCCTACCTGCATTCTGGATCTCAGGCCATGACAAGGGAGAGCGAGAGGAGCCATAGCCCTTTTGGCCTCCCCGCCTTTCCGCCTCAGTGCTCTCACAGCGCCACAAGGGAGCTTTGCCCACCAAGCCCCACCTCTCCGCCTTTGTAGTTTACACTGTATTGCCTGCCCTATTTTTGCTGCTGGGTCATTACAGATGCACAAAATGAAATAAAAGGTTCTAGGCCCAATGCTTGAAAAAGTGCTCTGTGGATTGAGTGAGAAGAAATGGGATTTGGAGTTGGGGAGAAGGGCTGGATGATGGCACAAAGAAGTTTCATGCACCTGGGGCAATGGGTTCCAGGCGTGAACTGTATAAACGGTTGGTCAGGATATCTGAGACAAAAGCCCATTGTCTGCTAATCCCCTACCCCATCTTGTCCATTTGAGAGAAAAACACTGTGACACAATGCAGAGCTTTGTATTCCTTCTTTCTCCTTGCTAATTATCCTAGTACTGCCTTCAAAACAGACAGACTAGCTTAATCATGGCCATACAGTTCAAACCTCTGCAACATTACAAGGTCTTTGAGGAATTTTCTAGCACAAACTCACATGATTGCAAGAATGCCTCAAGTAATTTCGGGGGAGCCTTGGGGAACTCTGGTTTCATCTGTTCCTGGAACACCAATGATGCTCATCATATATCCCTAAGAATGGTTAGATGCATAGGGGTCCACAGCAATAATGTCAAAATGATATAGATATTGTGACATCACACAAAAGTCACAATTATGAAATGACAATGGAACTTCTGCAAGTACACAAGTTGTATCATGTGTGTCATGACACATGTGTCTTTTTTCCTGGGTGTTCTTGCAGCCAGTTTTCAGTGATTAGATGTAGGTGGATCTGTAAATAGGTTCTAGAAAAAGCTGTTTATGTTGAGTGGTTTGTACTAAAAGGATTTTTGTGAAAAACGAATTGTCAAAAAGTATTTACCACTGAGTTACAATTAATGAGGTTTGGATGAGTCACATTTTTTTTTCTTTTGTTTCAACTTGGAAGTGATAATTGTCTCACCCAGAATATTTATTGTCCGCAGGCATGGACATTGCACGCAACTTAAATGCTACTGTCCTGTACTTTCTGTATTTATTATTCCTCACATCCTTCCCTCCAATCACGTAGGAAGGAAGCTCTGTACAACATCTCACCCAATAGATGAAATAGGATATAGTTTGCTGAAGTATAAATCTAATGGGTTTAAAGAATTGTGTACTGGAGAGAATTGCTCCAGGTTCTCTCTAATTGGATTAAAACTCATTTGCAAGTCAAGTGTTCATAAACCCCTAAAAAGATGTTATATTGCCTGCTATGCAATGGAAAAGGATGGTGATGAGCTCTTTAAAGCCAAGGGGCAGCTTGAATTCATACCATTCTCTTGCTGCAAATACTCTGGTTTAGTTCAAGGCCGCTTCGTGTGTTAACTCCTTATGTGCACTCTAGTCTATGAAGGGCAACCAGTTTGGTGTAATGGGTAAGGCATCAGCTAGAAACTGGAGGGCATGAGTTCTAGTCCCTTATTAGCATAAAGGCAATTGGTGACTCTGGGCCAGCCACTCTCTCTCAGCCCTAGTCAGGGGGCAACAGCAAACCACTTCCAAAGAAAACTGCTGGGACTAATCCAGGCAGTTGGCAGAAATCTGACTGAGTTGAAGGTAGATACACACAGAGGTAGAAGGAGAGGGAGAAGGGGAGTGAGTGAGTGAGTGAGAGAGAAATATTACTTACAATGCTGCAGTGCAGAAAAGGTTCACCAAACACTATGATTGCCCTTGTCCCTGTCTTTCAAGGCCACTTATTTTGGGGTGCAGAATTCCTTCTTGATTTCCAGAAGTTGACTTTGGGGCATAAGAAAGATGATGGCCCTCAGAAGTGGGACACAAATGTCAGCTAAGAAAAATACTCAGCCCATCATACTTAAGGCATTTCAGCTGTCTAGGTATCAGGAAAATCCCCATAACAAAAGTAGCTGTTAGGTTGACTGTAGATGAGAGCTAGAACTGTGCTCCAACACATCCTGAAAGGGAAAGTGACCTTACCTGTTGAAGCACACCCCCCCCAAATACTCTCAGGGGGAACTGGGGAATTTGCCAATTCTCAATGTTTTAAGCTCCCACAAAGTCACACTTTTTAAAATTTTGCTTAAGAAAAATCCTTTTTCCATACATGTTTAAAACATCAAAAGGAAAATTAGTGCACTCTCTTAACTCAAAAATCTTTGTGTATGCTTCAAAGGGGACATTTCAGTCTTGTTTTCATTGCTAGGATATGGGGAGCAACATTAAAGAGAGATTTCTGAGAAGTCAAGTCAAATCTTTGAATTGCACTCAACTCCTGGGTTGTCTTAACTACAACACAGAAGTGATTTTTCTTGCATGATTCTTGCATGATTCTTTTTGAATTACCAGTGGAGATTATAGCATTGGGATTTTCTGCTAGTTTCCTATCCAAATATTAACCAGGTCTAGCACTGCATAGGTTTGGAGCCCAAACACAACTTTGCCACTACAGAAATCAGGAAAACTTCCCTTTTGGAGCAGGAAAAACTGCAAGATAAGCCTTAGTAGACAATATGATTAAATAACAGTATACAATCTTTGTGGAGGATCTTTCCAAAGAAACATTAGTATATATTTTCTTCTATATCTTTTGCCCTATATGGATGGCTGGGTGATTAGTCTCTAAAGTCCAGAAATAACATGATTTTTGCGTGCAATCATTGCAGAAATATTTCTAAAATATAATGTTTACTTCTAAAGAAAGTCTTTTGGCAAATAAGCTCAAATCACCAATTTATAAAAAGAAAGAATAACAGGAAATAGAAACATAAATGCCACTTCTTTTTAAGAATCTCTCCCATGTTTCTGGAAATTACCCTGTTTTCCCTGCTCCATTGTAAAAGGTCAGAAATGATTCTTTCAAAATAAATTAGAGATACTGGGTGGCTAAGGCAATTAAGGTTTCTAAGCCTTCTTTTTTCTGCCTCTGGCACCACAATCTGACTATGATTACTGAACTCTGCTATCAATTTGAATTGAAAAGCTTCTCCAAGCTGTAGTATAGCTAGTCCTTGACTTACAACCAAAATTGAGCCCTAAATTTCTGTTGAGTTTTGTCCCATTTTACGACCTTTCTTGCCACAGTTAAGTGAATCATTGTTCACTTGAACAATGTTACTAATGTTACTAACACAATTGTTAAGTGAATCTAAATTTCCCCATTGATTTTGCTTGTTAAAATGTTGCAAAAGATGATCACATGATCTTGGACATAGCAACAGTTATAAGTCTGAACCACTAATTTTGATCACATGATAATGGAGATGCTACAAAGGTCATGTGAAAAATGATCAGAAATCATTTTTTTAATGCCATTGTAACTTTGAACGGTTACCAAATGAACCGCTGTAAATCGAGGACTATCTATATATATCTTAAAACTCAGGAAAAAAGAAGCAATAGTCATTTCACATTAGAGTTGCCTTCTGTATTAAAATCCTGAATCCTGGTTCATGCAACCCTCAGAAATATAGAAGATTGCAAAAAATTAATTAGTTATGTCCAGGATGACACAAAAGCTTTACAACTTCAGACTGTTATAGTCAGGGATTTGCTCCTGCAGAAAATAACCAGGACAATGATTCTGCCATCTCAGCAGGCTGACAACAGTCTTGCAAAGATTTAGTGATTTACAAATAGCAATAGCACTTAGACTTATATACCATTTCATAGTGCTTTACAACCCTCTCTAAGCGGTTTAGAGTCAGCATA
>AZIM01002353.1:108753-122105 GCA_000516915.1 Ophiophagus hannah
GGTGTTCCTCTGAACTCCCTCTCCCTTGTTCTACCTCTCCCCCGCTCTGCCCAGCCGGACTTTGCCCTACCCCAGTTTTCTCCACAGCCAACGGAGCCCCACTCCTACTCCCTGTCAGCTGCTCATCTTCCTTCTCGGATTCAGACTCCAACAGGGGCATGACATCCGCTGTTTCCCTGACTTCCCATGCTTTAGTTAAATCCCCAAGGAAGATATCAAGAGTATATTCCCCCCCCCGGGAATGTTTTAGCAGTAATGAAATTGGCATAGCTCAGGGGAAATTGAGAAATCATTGAGAGATTTCCCCTCCTCCCATGCCTAGAGGAATTCAGATCAATCATCTATTTAATTTCTCTCCGTGCAAATTTGCTGGAAAACTTCTAAAGACCATGCGGCACCAAATTAACTAACTGATTTGTCTATTGTCTATATGGGTGCCTGTTTCCATTCTTTCCCCAGTTCCAGAACTTCCTTTTGAGATGCAATCACCAGATCTGGACACACAGCATTTCAAATGCAACTGTGTTCAGCATCTGAAAATGAAGCCAATAGCAGCTCTTTGTCTCTCCCTCCTCCTCCATTCCTTTCCATATATGCTATAGGATGAGCAAGAAAGTGGGGGGGGGGGAATCCAAGGCCAGGAACAAATGCCAGGGAAATTGCTAATAAAACCTCCTCTTTTGTAATTGTGCTTTAATTTTCTTGTTTCACACAGCCTACAAAGAAAAAATGAAAGAGCTCCCCCTGGTGTCCCTCTTCTGTTCCTGCTTTCTCTCAGATCCTTTAAATAAACCGTCATATAAATATGAAGGTGAGTGGAAACTAATATTATCTTGCCAAGAAAACTACAGTTTGTTTGTTTGTTTCTTTTCTTTCTTTCTTTTTGCAAAAACAGCTAAGCTAACCAACTTTCATGTAGCTCCAGTTGCAGCTGCTAGATTTCTAGCTGAGCCAATAAAATGAGTTGTGTGAATTTAGCCTTTAAGAAGAAATATATTGCTGCTTCATTTTTATCTCTGGCTCAATGTCATTTGCCAGCATGATGGAAGAATAGGCATCAAAGAAGGGATTTTGCACACACTGATTTCCAAACTTGGAAACCCTTTCCTTTCATGCCTACTTCTTTGTGGATAAATCCCATCATGTCTGCACCAAAAGATCTCAGTGTTGCAGGGGAAACTTCAGATCCCCCAAGAGATACAGATTTCCAGTAGTTTTCCCTGTGGCCTAGAGTAAATGTGCCCCTTGGTGATTTAAGTGCTTCTTGGCATACTGGTTCTTCAGCTTTTCTCCCCCTTTTGTTTAGTAGATACTGTAGATCTGACCTGGTGTGTCATATCTGACATGGAGGTCATTGAACTCAACAAGCGCACCTCAGGACAATCCTTTGAGGTTATCCTTAAGCCACCGTCCTTTGATGGAATCCCTGAATTCAATGCCTCCCTGCCTCGACGGCGTGACCCTTCATTGGAGGAGATCCAGAAGAAGCTAGAAGCTGCTGAAGAACGACGTAAGGTGAGAAATAGTTTGTATCTGCATGATATCCACAGTGTGGTTAAGAAATTTAATAGATTTATGGTAACAGCAAGCCACCTCTTTAGATAGTAAAGCATATTATTCATTCATCCATTGAGCTAATCATCCTGTTTTGAGAAGTCTCCCTATCATTCTGCAAAATAAGGGCTTTGCCTTCCCCAATGGCACCAACCTTGGTAAATAGTTTAGACATTGTAGGTAATAATTTGATTGTGTGAATAAATCAACAGGGATCTGCTTGCTCTTTTTAATGCCAGGAAAAGTGTGAAGTGTTGTTCTAGAAAAATAGATTGTTCTCAGGATTCCATCAAATTACTCCAGAAAAAAAATCTCTCCTGTTTGGATGCCTCCAGAATTATGGACATCAACTTCTAGAATTCTCCACAGAGCCATGATGGTTGAGAATTGTGGAACTAAGTCCAACATCTGGAAGGGTCCCAAGTTGGGGAAGTCTGCTCTAAAAGACAATATATAGTTGCTAATTTCCTGTGTTCTAACTAAACATTACAATGAATTTTAAAAATGGACAATTTTGCACTGCCTTGCTGAGTTCACTCAATGTACTAGTTGGATCAGGTAAGGGCTTAGTCAGTGCTTAGTCCATTTATAGAATATGCAAAAACTAATTTTAATCTTGGTTACAGGATTTTTTTTTTGCATAAAGTGTTGTATAAACCCAGCTTCTTTGGTTAGTTTAAGGTTCAATATATTTGTCCTTCTGTGAAGGAGATGGGCAGTTCCAAAATGTGAAAAATAAATGATGCAAACCAGATTAAGTATATTGTACAAACTCAGCCTCTCTCTTAATTGATATTATTCATATACATGTTTTATTACAGTTGAGATATTTAAGCATTTGTTTAATCTAACCTTTGAAAAGTAACCCTGTGGTAGGCTTGGCTGAAAAAGAGTGATTGCCCTAAAAGCATCCAGTGAGGCCTGATTATGGACTTGACTCTAGATTTCTCTGCTCCTAGTTCAGTGCCTTAAGCTCTCCAGTTCAGCACCACAGCTTTCCAATATTACCATTTGGCAAAATTTCCCCATTGAGTGGGGAAATACGCTCTTAAAGCACACTTGCCTTGTTTTATTAACTTTCAATATTTACTAAAATAATAAAACAACAGAAGAAAATAATCTAATTCAAATGAATGTAATTCATGGGTGGAATGTAGAAGAAATGATTCCATTTGTTCATAATATGCAATATAATACAGTCTTGTAAATAAGCATAATAATTGAAGTCTTAGGCATGTGCTTTACATAAATGTATATAGAAGGGAGCCATTTTTAGCTTCTCCTGTGAACAACGAGGAGGAAAGGATTCAAGCAAAATGTTAGCTAGCTCTTCAACTGCTTACAAAGCAGTTCTAGGGAATGGGCTCATCTCAGGAAGAAAGAAATTGGCGTGCTTTCCTCCTTACAAATTATTGATTATCCATTAGGAGGCATTTATTCATTCATCCTTGTTCCTGCCTGACCTTGATAGGTAATCATGAATAGCTTCTGGACTACAACTGTGGGGGAAAGAAATGAACATTTTCCTTTTCTTGACTCAGCTTAGATCCCTAGTTAACTCTTTCCCTGTCTCCTTTGAACTTAAGAAGTTACTGTCTCCTTGAACTTAAGAAGAAGTGATCTTATCCACTCCTTTCTTTTTGGAAATACTTTAGGAAATATTTTTTTACAGCCCTGGGTTCTTTGTTTGCTTCCAATATATCTACTGTTTAGGCTGGAAATTATATTGAGAGTTTTGCAGCGATAATTCAGCACCAGAAATATAAACACAGATGGCTGATGCTTCATTTAACATCTTTATAAACATAAGTAGATTTTACAAACCANAGTTGTCGATTTCTCCAACATGGAGCAAACTCAAACAGAAACATGTTGCAAGTTCAGAGCAGAGCTCCAGTCTTCAGCAAGCAAGCAAGTTAGTTTCATCTTCAATAGACAGACTCAGAGCTTCAACATAGCTGTTTGAAGTGACTTCCCAAGAGAGCGGCTTTACTATGGTAGCTTTTGTTAAGTCACAGGAGGCTTCTCAGTTTACTGTCAACAATTATACAAGCCTTTTTGATAACTCCCCTTGTTTGGATCATCATGCATGAAACCAGAGGTGATCAAGTCAACCTCCTGAAAACCGAGTAGAAAAATCAATTTGCACAAAGGAGAAATTGCTAAAATAAGTTAAAGTATTCATTATCTGGGTGTCTTTGACTGACCCCCTCTTTGATCCCCTCTGTATCTCTGCGTTACCCATGTAACAGATTCATTCATGTGGTCAGTACGTTCAGATTGCAATAAACAAACCTCTCTTTTGCCAGTATCTTAAATGTAGCTTTATTTGGCAAGACACAAGCAAATAATACCTTCAAGTATCTTTCCCTGACCTTCACTTGAAAACTTTTGGAAGATTACATAAGCATAGAATTTATAAGGAAAAGGACAAGAACAGGAAAAGTTTCAAGTATGTAAAGCAGGAATATAAATATGTAAGGGAACTGTAGACCCATGACAAATTAAAGTTTGGATTTCAGAGAAGAATCAAATATAGGGCCAAACTTAACCCACGTCACCAACTTTGCAATGGCTTCCTCAATGAGGTACCTTTTATGCCATCTTTGTTCTATTTCTGGCACCGGCCAAAGGAATTCTTCTTCTTCCAGGCTTTTAATTATGATGGTGGCCATAAAGGTGTGATCAAAGCCCTCCTTATTTTATATGCATTGCAGCTGAAGCTTAGATCATGGATGCCATCTTAACATTTTTGACCATGCCTTATGGAGATGCTTGATAGGGCTTTAAAGTAGGTTTCTGTTTGAATTGTATTGTAAACAATTTTGAGATTTGTTTTAAACCTGTACAAATTAAACATGCAGATATTTTATGTAAATGAATCGGTTGCCACTGATTTCTAGTAGAAGCTGAAAGAAATGAGGTTCTTTCAGATCTAGCTTTCACATAGACTTGCTATATTGACAGAAGCAGAAAACAAAACTGGGCAAATTCTCTTTAAAAACAACAACTAGGGGAAGTAATCCATCCCACATAAGTGTTATCATGAGGCCATGAACAATATTTTTAAAAATGCTGTGCTGTGATCAAAAGGTTACTTGTTTTTGCACTACATGATCTTTGAAAGGTCATATGTGATCCATCTAATTACAATTACTTGGCATTTTACAAATTAAAACCCAACTAGTCTGTCTGAGCTGTTGGTTAATAGTATTCTATAAAGTACCTCTTAGGATACGTAGAAGGAAGTGAGATCCTGACTGCAAGGGAAAGTGGTATGTTAAATTGAAAGACTTTGTCCCAACAGTGTTACTTTGACCAGAGAGAAGAAAGCTGGAGATATAAAAAAATCTGCATACGTGACACTGAATAGGTTTTCCTTGCTGTATTTAAGCATTCAGCAGGTGAAAGAAGACTTCCCAAATGTATCTTGATGAACATAGATTACAAAAAAGAAATGTGGTTGGAAAATTGAGATTGACAAATTTCAAAATCCCTATAAGGCAATTGGAAATCTGTCTTCTTAGCCATTCCTCAATTTAGCTATGCATTAATCCAACAGTGTTCACATAATCCTAAGCCACCCATAGTCAGGTTGGACAAAAGATTTTAGAAAAGAAAAAGAAGGAAATAGCAATATAACATTTGGGAATGCCATCTCCATTGCCATCTATCCCCATTTCTATTTTAAACCAAGTAAAATAGAAAGCTTCTTATAAAAGGAATAATGCATACTTCACACATATATATTGATATTTGTGCCATGACATATTCCAGTTGTGTTCATCTGTTGTTGCAAAGCTCTTAGCAATAAATATCCCCAATTTTGTTTTTGGGCCAGGGTAGCAGGCAAGAGTTAGAAATTAGCCAACTCTGACATACACAGGAAACAGACTACTGAAGCCCAGTACTGATTTTTGACTTTTTAACAGATTCTCTTTGTATCATCAGTCATTTAGGTGTTGGAATTTCTTTCTTATCAAGCCGTCAGGTCTAATCTTGTTATTACTGCAAATTAGCCCAGTAAAGCATAGATTGTATTAGCTGAGATTTATTTGGAGCCTCCTGTATCTAACCTAGGATCTGCTGCATTGCCCTTCAGTTAATGCACCCTATATACATACATCATTCTCATATTATTCTATAGTACCAGGAAGCAGAACTCCTGAAGCATTTGGCAGGAAAACGGGAACATGAACGGGAGGTCATCCAGAAAGCCATTGAGGAGAACAACAATTTCATCAAAACTGCCAAGGAGAGGCTGATACAGAAAATGGAGTCCAACAAGGAGAACCGAGAGGCACATTTAGCTGCTATGTTGGAACGTCTTCAGGAGAAGGTGAGGGGTCAACACTAGTAAGGATGGAGATGGAAGGTGTGGGTTGCACTGGATCAAGACATGTGTGCTAGCCTACAATGCGTGTGAAGAAAAACAGGATCTCTCCTTTTTCAGGATTTTTATCTTCAGTTCAAAGTGCTAACAGCCACTGAAGGCCCATCAGATGTATCTTATGTGAATCCAGTAATTGTGTTTCTGTGGTAGCCAACTAGAAGTCTCTAGGGACATGATAGTTGTGGTCCTATTCCCCATTTTTCATTCATGGTTATTGATATCTAGAAATGTGCAGCTTCTCAAGAAGATTAATGGAAGCCATGGGAGTCCTATACATGAGCAGCATGGTGGCCTAAAAGTGGAGTTCTCACCTCACAATCAGGAGGCTGTGAATTTGATCCTAGCAGCAGATATTTCTCTTTCTGGGCGCAAAGAGGAAATATCTGCTGTGAGCTCTGCATAGGTGTCAGGAAGAGCGTCTGGCCAGTAAACACTCAGCTCCATTCAGTCACCCAGACTCCACCCCAATGCAAGGGATTACAGGGTAGTTAAAAGGAGAGAAAAAAAAGCAAGTCCTATGCATGGATTTGCCTATCCCACTAAATTGATGACTCTAGCCCAGGGGTGTCAAACACAAGGCCTGTGGGCTGCAACCAGCCTGCAATGTGGTTGGATCCAGCCTGCAGGGCCATCCTAGAAAATGTAAGGGGCCAGCCCACATGGCTTTGGCCTGGTCTACCCAATGCAAAGAGGAAACATCGGACCAGTGTGGCTTTGGCCCAGTCTACTCAGTGCGAAGAGGAAACATGCCAGCAGTTTNNNNAGTGGCGTCAAGCTGGCCACACCCACCCAGTTGGTCATGCCCGCCTGGCCCCCCGAGGTCAACCACAGCCCTGATGAGGCTCTCAGTGAAATTGAGTTTGACACCCCTGCTCTAGCCACAACTTGTGACGTCTTTTTTTTTTTTTTAGGATAAGCATGCTGAGGAGGTCCGGAAGAACAAGGAATTAAAGGAAGAGGCCTCAAGGTAAAGAGGCCCTCAAGCAGATAACAATTTGGACTGACAGCTCCAAGGAAAGATGGCAGCAGGCGGCAGTACATGGTGGAGGCTGCCTTAATGCAAAGTGTTGACTGAGGAACTGGGATTGTCCTCTGCTTTCGTTGTTTGTGAATGTAAAGAATTGATGGGAGAAGCCATCTCGTGTGTTTCAGGGAGGGAGGGGGACATAAGGGGAAAAGGAAGTTGTGAAGAAGAAATGTGCGTATCTGGGGAGGGGAGAGGGTGGGCATGGGTGAGAAGACACCCCCCAAACAATGAGATGATTTGTTTTCTGTTCCCATATGGGTCCTTCTGAAGATGGAATCCAAATACTGGAGGGGTGGTAAGAATACCAATTTTGGAGGGACGTATCCAAGAAGGGGTGGGGGTGGGCTGGGGCGATGGAAAGTAATCTAATTTGGTGATGAGCCCAGAGCAAGCAGAGGAAGTAAAATCACCTCTGGGGTGAATATTGTCTTGTGTGTTTTGCCATTGTTAGTCCCCCGTGTGATAAAAACAGTCCTCATTTCTGTGTTCCTTTGTAACTTCCCATCGTGTCTCTTAACTCCAAGATATTATAAGCCTGGTATTGCTTAACTAAAAGTGGCTGGGGTGCTGATTTTGACCCCACAGGCCTCTGTTTTAAAAATAACTGTAACAATAAATTTTTTGCCAGAGATTCACCATGGTCACCTATGGATATAATTTCCCTTGCTTTTCCATTCAGACCTGTAGTGGAGAACCAGGTTCTTTGAAGGATTATGAGTTTAGGACAATTGAAACATTATTTCCTTGGGACAGTAATAACAAAAGAATGTTTCTATGGATACCTTCTCAAGTAGAAGCTATGAAACTATGTGATAAGACAAGCAGAAGCGTGATTTAAACACACACACACACACACGCACACACACCCCTGACTTCAGAACATAAGCTTATAGATCTTTATACTGCTAAGAATCTGAGGAGGTTATTCTTAAAATAAGACTTTGAGATTTCAGAGTTCTTTCATAAACTCCCCTCGCATCTACACATTGGTTAGCATTTTCTTCAGCTTTACAACATTCCCCTTTAAGAAGCTTGTTTGATAAACTGCTTTTAGAAAGAAAAGCCATCTCTTGAAGAACATATTGCATTTGATAATGTAATATTTAGCATCATTTTTAAGGAATACATTAATAAGGCAGGTTTAATCAGGCACTAAGTGTGAACAAATGATTTTAAAGCCATATAGCTAATTTGGTTGTGGGAAAACAATGTTAGCAGAGAGCAATATATGAATGACCAAATGGTAGGACTAAATAGGGTATTTAATTTCTTATTGCTTTTCAGTGAAGAGTTAAAACACCCTATCTCTACTCCCCATTCTTAAGAAATTCTAGAGATATATTTATTAGATTCATGTGTTGCTATACTATTGTTTCTCAACCTGGGCAATTTTAAGATGTCTGGAATTCCCCAGTCAGCCTTGTCTGCAAATCTGAAGTCACCAAGGTTGAGGAGGCATGGTGGCTCAGTGGCTTAATGATGCTGGAGATGGTCTTCGCTTTAGCAGTTCAAGTCCTAGCACTGTGTGATGGGGTGNTCACTCACCTCAGCTTCTGTTCACCTAACATTTGGAAAGCATGTTCTATGCAAGTAGATAAATAAGTCCCATTTGGTAGGGAGACAAACTGGTGCTCCATACAGGCAGTCAGATTCCTGCTGGCTCTGAACCTTCNTTCCTCGTTGCAGCACCTGTTTATGAGGCGAGTCCAGGGAAGGGAGAGGGCCTAGGGTGGCACTTCAGGAAGAGCCACTCATCTTTCTTTCTGGTGCAAAGGCAGCTCACCCTCCTCTGGCTCATGAGCATGTCCTACAACACAGCTGGTAAATTGACAGCCAAACTACTATTCCCCAATAGCATTGTAGTTTCCTGGCTAATATAAAATACCATATGCTAACAACAACAACAGCAAAAACAACCAGGATTGAGAAACACTATGCTATACATTTCCCCCAAATGGTACCCTATTCTTTGGAATAATGTTGAGATGTTCCTATTTGTGAGATGCTGTATTCTGAAGCACAATTTATGGATAAAATCTGAAATATGCACCATCCTAATATTTTATACTACAGTACAGGCTCCCATTTTTTATGGTCCTCAAACAAGAGAACCAGTGTACAAATAAATAAGCGACGAAGCTAAGTTGGTGAAGGTAATGCTTATGTTTTCTCTAAATTTTCAAGTAGAAAGGATGATTTTGTACAACATAACTTGGCTAAAATATTGTCTGATTTGTAACTCAAGCAAGCGTAGTCACGTTTATCTTTCTAACGTAAATATAATACACAATGTACAGATAACAGCAATCAAACAGATTATGTTGTGCAAATGCAACAGCTAAAATGTAAACTGACCTCCTCAACCATGTTGTGTGAACTCACATAACTGGATTATTTTATTAAACCATAATTCAGTGAAGTCAGTATGTTGTGCACATACAGCCAAGGAGATTTTTTACAGTATCTCCCTTCTGGGATGTTGTATACAAACCATTTATATTTGCAATGTTTGCTGAATTAAAGACTGTATTTTGGACTGAGTGCCCTGTTAATTTCATTCATTAACATATCTGTTAATTAAAATGTAATCAACTTCATGTGATTAGTCGGCAGTCCTTCAACCCTTTCATCGTTAGGACACATTTAAAATTATAATCTGATAAAACCTTTTAAAAGTCTTGGGAGGAAAACACACCAAAAAGCTTTTGGGAAACACATGGAACCCTCTGTGCACATTTAACCAATTTTTATGGAACATATATCAGAATACACTAAGGGGAACACCCGTCACTCAGCAATGACCAATGATTACTGAAAGGTCATCATGCATATTTTGCTGAAATTCCAAAGGCACAGAGGAATGCTTCTTTAAAGACATTTCACGTAGCCATTCCTAGCACTGGAGTTTTCAATGGGAATACCGTCCCTAACAGCTTTGAGAGTGTCCAGCTGCTATGGAGTTCCCCACCGCCCTTCCAGCCCCCTTGGTCTGATCAAATTTGCCTCCAAAAGTTGTGAATGCACCAACGTTGGAAATTTTAAAGAAGAGATTGGACAACCATTTGTCTGAAATGGTATACAGTTTCCTGCCTGAGCAGAGGGTTGGACTAGAAGACCTCCAAGATTTCTCTTCTCTTCTCTTCTCTTCTCNTCTCTTCTCTTCTCTTCTCTTCCCTTCCGTAATTTTTATTTCTATTTCTATTTCTATATCTATATTTCTATTTCTATTCATCTAGGTCAGCTGTCTGCCATTCCTCTTCCCTGTGAAGCAATTCCCCTTGCTTGGCAGCAGATGGCACTGTAAGCAAGCCAGATCTGTATTTGCATTTTTTCTTAAGGGAGATGAATTGTTTTTTCCCTAGCTTTCTCCCCAGCCTGTCAATGCTTACTTCAATCTAACAACACTGAATGTAATAATTCCCTACAAATCTCATCATCCAGTGGACCATTGATAGTGTTCTTCTTGACTCTAGGCCACCACAACCTCCAATCATACAACCTCCAGTTACCTCTGCTAGCGAGACTAGCCTTGCTAATAAGACAACAATAAAATAAAACAATAAACCCTACCCTAGAAGCTGCCATCCCCTGCAGATGTCTATAAGAAGCCACAATTGCATTGCATACATCATTACATTATTGCATGGGTGTACAGTCAGTGAAGGTTCTTTCTAACCATCTGCAAACTAAGTTTGATCCTATTTTGACTCTGGCTTTTTGCAAAAACAGCCAAGGTTTAAGTCCTATCATCTGCTGTTTAAAGGGCTTACTGGTACCTGATATGATCCAAATGTTCTTGAAAAATGCAAAGTAAGGTGTGTCCAGGATTAGAAACAAAAAAAAGTTGCATTATGATTTGATATGATTAAGCTTAAATATTGTTTGTCTTCCCTCTGCAGCTGCTGGTGGCTTTCCTATCAATGCATTCCTTCTTTCTAAAACAGGAGTTCATTTTAGATATTTTTATATGGAGGTTTTGATGGTTCTGCCTTTCCCCTTCGTCACTGCAGCTTCCTGAGGAGACATGCAACAAGTAAATTACCTGTTTGAATGTAAAGGTCATCACATTCATCTTCTGAGAATGAATCAGACATTGTTGGCCTGGGCTGCGAGTGAGTCAAGACTCAAGTGGAAAGGAGTCTATCATCAAATACTTTCTTTTCTGACTCTAGAGATGAGACTCTAGACATGAGTCTCACTGAGAACCAAACACAAACACAGAGAGAGACATACAGATACACACAGACATACAACATACATGAGAAATTGCCTCTGAAAGGAAGCACTGTGACAAATGGTTTGAGCGTACTTGAAACATTGATTAATAGAAAGGAAATCTGAAATATTTTCAGAGATTGCTGGCATGATTTAATAGAAATGATACTATTAAGGGGCATGCATAAATGCAGAATCGTGGGATGACCCTTTGTGACTATCAGGATTTAAAGTTGAGGAAAAGTATAAGGGATTAATGTAAACATAAAGCATATTCTTTAAGGCAGCAAGGTAGACAAGAAAGTCAGAATGCTACTTAAATCTTCTTAGAATGGGAGCTGAGGAAAATAAAGTGATCATGCACCTTCCTTCAAAGTGATTCCCCCCTTTACAGGACTCTATGACTGTTGATTCTTATGGCCCATTTTGTGTCGGTGGGCCCTGATCTTTGATTCAGCAAATTTGGAAAGCCTTGACATTGCCAAGATCAAAGGCAACTTTGTCCAATTCCTTCTTTAAATACATACACTGTGTATGTGATTGTCAAGAAATGTTGCAATGCCTCATTTAGAAAATCATAGGAAGTACTGTGTGATTGTAGCACTTCCTTTCCTTCACAAGGCAACAACTTGCCTTTCAGACCTTATTTTTCTGAGAAGACAGTGATCCCATGCACAGTGTTCCCATTGTTTTCAGACTAATGCACTCCATACACTTTTACTTCATTCAACAATCATTACCTCTTATCAGCTACTTGAGAAGAAGTTTTCCTCATAATTGTTCATTGAGTCATAACTTATACTGGAGAATGGGATGAAAGGCTGCTCTAATCCTGAAGACAATTTCACATGAGACCAAATGAATGTTTTGAGATATATGAGCTATGGAATGGGTGGGAACAATTACTCTTCTCTTAACTACTCCTGTTCAGAAGCCTGTGTACCTACTTGCTCCATTTAGCTTTTATGCTGGACCAGTTTGGATGGGCTATTAGACAAGCAGATCGATTTCTGGTGGTGACGTAGGGATGAAGAGAGGTGTTGGAGTCCGTTCTCAGTTCTTCATCCCCTTTACTTATTGCTGGTGTGATTCTTCGAGGTGCACGAAGCCTGTAGAGAAGCGTGTCAGAGTGGGGATACTCGAGGTGTGGCATGGGGCTAGGTGACCCCCTCCACACTGAAGAGAGACCTTTTAGAGCCCAGCAATCAAGAGGCTGTCATTCATCAGTGACAGCCCCGAAGTCCAGACAGCCAACTGTAGGAGGAAGTGAGTGAGTGACAGATTGTGGCAGATACCGGAGAAGAGATCGTGCAAGTGAGATTGCGACTGTTACAGAGTGCGAAAGAAGATTCGTAGATAATAGCTGAGAGTTCAATCAGAGCCCCAAGAAAGCGGCGAGGAAGCGGAGGCAAGATCGAATGGAGAGTGATGAGAGACTTCCAGGAGAGGATGGAGATTGCAACGAATGAACTGAGAAGATCTATAAGGCTCGGGAGGATTAATTAGACTTTAATTTCAAAAAGTTTTAATACTTGGAGGTGAGATGGCGGAATAGATTGCTTTCAGCTTGTAAAAACTGACTTTCAAAGAGTGTCTGAGATGAGAGGAGTAGCGGAAGTAGCGGACTTATTTGAGACAATGAACAGCCATAGACATTACTCAGCAACTTTTTGGAGGTTAAGTGTGTTAACTTTTTTTTTTAGTAGAAAAAAAACTTTATTAACAATTAAAAAAGCAAAACAGTATATACAATACATCGAATACAACGTTATTGACAAAATCAATATATACCAATACAATATAAATAAACATGTAAAACATATAAAACATATGCTTCTAATCAACTAAGATGGTGTGTGTTTTTCTCTTGGTAATGATTTTACTACTATTCATTTCTTATTTGGTAAATATTCTTAATTTAAATACTCCATTCATCAAATACGTATCTTTTAAATTCCTGGTTTTTTCTCTTTAATCCACTTATACCATTTATCCCAAGCTGTAATATATCTTGAGTCTTCCTTATTCCTAAGTTTTTGTGTGAGTAGGTCCATTTCAGTGCAGTCAAGTATTTTCTGAGTAATCAAATTATTTGTTGGCATTTGTTCACCCTTCCAATATTGTGCCAATGCAATTCTTGCCACTGTGATTATATGGAGAATT
>AZIM01002355.1:10108-37204 GCA_000516915.1 Ophiophagus hannah
AGACCCAGCTGATCAGCTGGGACTCGGGAATAGATGAATAGAGAATAGATGGGGGCAGGGCCAGTCAGAGGTAGTATTTGCTGATTCTCCAAACTACTCAAAATTTCCACTACAGGTTCTCTAAAACCAGTCAGAACCTGCTGAATACCACCTCTAGTCTCTTGGCTGGCTTAGTATATAGTAGGTTGCTAAGAAAAAAATAGATCTTGTTATCCACCATCTGCCACTGTTTCAAGTCCCTGCTACCCTCACAGTACCAGCACAATCCAGGTGCTATAAGCAGCAATGCGAAAGTAGCTGAATGTTATTCTAATTTGTGAGATATGTTCTTCAAATATTAGTTTGTATATGCACAACAGTAAAACAGCATATCCTCCTACAAACAGTGGGGTGGAAAAATGATTTTACAAATGGTATAGTGAAGCCTAGCATGCTCAAGAGATAGATTTAGACTTAATTTGAAGTTCATAATAACTCTGTTAACATCTGGGAAATCAATCCACTTATTCTAAATTAATTACATCTAAGATTACAGGCAGTTTGCCTATCTCTAATATTATGCTTTCATAATCCAAAGCTGTAAGCTATTGCCTGTATCTATAAAAAGAAAATAATCAAATGCAGCTTGACAACACATTTTAGAGTTGGACTCACCATGCCATTTGAAGAAATTCAAATTAAGTGGTCATAAACATGAAGAAAAAAAGTAGTGATTTTCAATTGACATTAGAGAAGAAAATCATATACTTCAAAATGATAGTAAATAGTCATTTTTATTCATATTAACTCAGGTTAATTCCACACATGGAAAAGCTTTTTGTTAGATGGGATATTTCATTAAGTGAGATGGAGCATACATTGAAAATAGAACTTAATTATTTCCTCCTTGATTATACATAAAAGATGCTATGTCAATTCAGTAGAATTCTACTGAGTATCTATTACAGACCATTTATATTTGTGAGTTTTATAAAATTGAAAACATTGGAGAGAAAAATAACTTAGATAATTACAGTGGTGTTTGATTTAGTTATTTAGATCAGTGCTTCAGATTGCAAGTCATATCTATTTCTTTGTGCTTAGAAACACAGTATTCAATATATATACCTGTTCAGCAGTAATTTCCTGAATAAGCTTACATAGGAATGCTCTGGAAATTATGTTACATTACACATTATTGCCTTTAATTAAAAAAGTGAATAAGCAAAGGGCAGGGGCTCAGGCTGAGAGTGTCACAGTGTTTGGATCAAACACTACTGCTTTTTATGTGACTTGTGATGTCACATCCATGTTCCTAAAGCAATGGAATGTGACACAAAGCTGTGACACATTATGGCATCTACCTAGTTTGAGTAATGAAATGTCTGCAACAAAACAATCAAACTCAGCACCAATGATCCCCACATATTATGGCATCATTCTGACAAAAGCAACCAGAAGGGGTTATTGGGATTTCAATCTCAATATTTATATCTCCCTTTGAAGAAGTCATGCAGTATGCATAAAAATCAAATACAGTAGAACCTCTGGTCTAAATATTTACATTCGTATAAATTGTATATATTTGTAAATAATGCACAAAATATTAGTATAAGATGTATGTTACAATCTGTTGAAGTTAAGATATTTACATTCTTTGTTTGTTTTAAAGTTATAAAAGATTAATAAAGTTTTTTTTTTTAGAAAAGAACCTCTGGTCACAAACGCTTCTGACCACAACCAAATGGAGTTCTGACCAAAAAATTCACAAATTCTTTTCATGGCCGATTTCCCCTTTTGCGCCATTTTTTTTGTAAGTGCCAAATTTCCAAAATTAGGTTTGGGTCACTACCAAATCAGGTTGTGACCAAAGTTATGGAATGAATTATGGCCGTGACCAGAGATTCTACTGTAATTGGAGGAAAGGTTTTCACATCTACTGCCAAAATTGAGAAAAGCAATCAAATTGTAGATACCCAGTTTAGTGTAGTGATTAAGACACTGGGTTACAAACAAGGGGACCATGAGTTTTAGTTCTGCCTTAGGCATAAAGCTAACTGAGGGATCAATGCACAAATAGATATAATTAAGCTGTACATATAAATATTAGAAGACTAGAAGTCTAAGAAAGAAACTAAAGGCCTTTTACACCACAAATATAACCAGAAATATAATTCAGTCTGTCATAGATAGTCTCCAGGAAGTATATATGTAATTGATATTCATATTTCATAATATAACATGCAAAAAGAAAAGAAAGATACAAGTTTATAAATAACAAGGAATAAGAAATTCATTCTAGGTCTTAATGAACATTTAAATAATTGAATAATTGTTGTTTTTTAATTATATTATTAAAAAATTTGCATTCAGTTACAGACCTTATTTATTGTTTCCATAATTCAGAAAAATTAGAGCCTATTAACATAGTATATGTTCATAGTCTAATCTTTCTAAATATGAAAAAAATGTTACTTATCCTTCTATGAAATTGATTTGTAATAGTTCCAATTCTATAATGCATTTTACTTGTTATTTATTTTTTTAATTTTCTAGATTTTTTTTCTAGAAAGGCACTATTTTGTTCAAATTTTATGTGGAAAAAATGGTGAAAAAGCACTCATTTCTACTGAGAACTCCTCCAAGACTTTGTTGAACAGTTGTGAGATGTTTCTGCTATTTTTGTAGGAATTAAACGGCAGCAATGAATTATCCTTTCTTGTATACATACAATCATTCCTTGAATTAACAGCCCTTGTATACAAGCTTCCTAGTTTCTAAAATATTTTCCTTTTCATATCAGTGAACTAAAGAATTTTCCATGGAAGTGGAGTCAACAACTGCAGCAGAAACCAAGAACCATTGAGTAGACCAGTTCCTTGGAAACCCTCTAAACAAGAAGAGTATAAAAGATCACCCATATGTGCTCTGGATGGCTGATCCTAGTGAGAACACTATAGGACAGTGGCTTTTCATGTATTTGACCACTGGAAAGTAAAAGAATTACTCACCTTGCTTGCAGCATGAATTGAACCTTTTAAAGCAGGGATTCCCAACCCTCAGCTGCAGAGTGATGGGTGAGCAGAGGGTAAGGGAGCAAAACCAAAACAATAATCCACAGTCCATGGAAAAATTGTCTTCCATGAAACCTGTCCTTGATGCCAAAAAGGTTCGGCACCGCTGTTTCAAGAACATCTGCAAACATCATGTTTTAATTTCTTTTAGAAATAGCCTATTATCATCATAAAGCTAATAGAGATCTTCAGAACAAGAAGTTGGAAAAGTTACCAGGTGAGTTTATCCTCAATTCTGAACAAAAAAATAATAATTATAAATTTAAAGAATTTGAAATACAACAAAAAGTAAATAAAAATTAGATCTAATAAATTATAAATTACTTAAAAGACTAGATAAATTTTGAATATTGTTTTTTACTATAACATTTTGAAATTAAATATAAACAATGAATAACTTGCTGTGGAAGACAGACTTATTTTGACTATCCTGGTTATTGTGAGTCATAACAAAGATAAGTCATTTTATGATTTTAGAAATTGATCATTAAGTGGACTAAAGATTCCAAATGGAAGTGGAAAAAAGATTCAAGCCTGCTCTTAATATTGATTAATATTGGTACTTACAAAATTATAACATAATACTGAAAAAATTAAAGGACTTCTTTGAAGAATGGAGCCAGAAATTACATATCAACAATGACAGTAATTATATTTACTTGTATGAATAGGGTCTGTCCAAAAGATGTTAATGAAGGAATGACAGATGGGAAATAATTTTATCTGATAACAGAAAGTACCAATAGTAGAACTACAAAAGACAGGCCAAGAAAATTATTTGGAAAAGGACACTTTATTAGATATTCAAAGGAAACTTGCTAAGTTTTTAAAAACTAGAAGAGAAATATGACTGATAAAACAAGGGAATGGGTTGGAAAATGTTTTCCTATTGTATCTACAAAAAATACTTGTTAAAGCCTTGAATAAATCTATGATGGATAAGAAAGAATTGATGAGAGTCAAAATCCAAATTTCATCTGAGACAGTTTATAATATTTGAACTTCCCTTCAAGATGACCTTTTGTCTACCTTATGTTACTTTGATTTGTCCGTATGAACATTTTTGTGAACTTTTAACATCGTTCTTACTTAAATTTATTGTTTAGCAGGTCTTCAGACATATTGGAGAAAGAAAGAAAGAAAGAAAGAANAAAGAAAGAAAGAAAGAAAGAAAGATGAACTGCTGGTAAGAGTCAACAAAACAGCTTTTTGTTGACTTTGCTAAACTTCCAGTAAAATACCTTGTGTCACATTGTTCTGTGGAACAGCTTCAAATATATTATTGCAGTTTTTAGCTTTTGCCTTTTCTTTTTAAGACTTATGCTTTCATTAATCCTTCAGCAAAGCCAACAATCTTTCTTAGAACAATACAGTCTCTTTTGTATTTTTGTTTTACTTTAGTTAAACATTATTCTGTACCTGACAGCTATGGTCTCTGGAGAATTAGGGTGTTTATGCACAGCCTGCAAACTGAGGTAAGAGATGTCTTGTTAACTGTTCCAGGAAGACATAAATTCATAATGCTATTCTCATCTCACCCCTGACCCAGTGCACTAATCTTTTTGTGTTCTGGGTTTCAAACAATGTTTTTCTATTGCCCACTCAAAGCTGTTGTGGGTACATGCCTCCCCTGAGCCCAGGTATTAATTTTCAGTGCCATTCATCTTTAGACAGAAAAGAAATATATAAATAAGTGCCTTTTCTCTTCATATCAAGTATAAAAATTGTAATAATCAACTTATCTTAAAATATATCAAATGATCTCTTTTATATCTTTATAGATGCTGTTCATCTATAAACAAATCCTTACGGCCTTATCGTTTCAGTTCTGATGTCAGCAAAAGTCCGTTAAGGGTTTCAGGATTTTGTGAATGTGAAAGTTACATTTAACTATTAACTTTGCCTTGTATTAAGAAAACATAAAGTTATATCTAGGTTTCCATGCTTTGTGACTCATAAATTGCTTGAATTTCTGTATCTATAAAATCTCCAAGGCCAAGCATACCTATTAGTATTGAAGAGTTATGATAACAAGACAAGTACCAAATAGAAATAAGGATATTATTATTATTATTTCTATTTAATAGAAATAAGGATATTATTATTAAGACTCAAAATTATAATTTTTATAATATAAAAATTAAAAAANTTTTATAATATAAAAATTAAAAAAAGTTAAAAAAAGTTAAAAAAATAAACAAAACTCTGAAATTTTGACAAAGCCAAAGAAAGTGAAAAACGAAGTTTTTAGATGCTCTAGTCACAAAATGATCTATTTAAACTGTATTGTACTTGATCCAACCTTTCAAGAAGACAACTATCAAGTCTATTAAGCAAACAAAAGCTAATTCTAAAAAAATTCTTTAAAAACTTCTTAAAAGTCTGAAAGCGTTTCACTGTATACATGCTTTGAAGGATAAGGAAGAAGCATTGTCTTTCTTTTGCTTATTCAAATGAGGGCAGCAGAAGACTCTGAAACAAACAAAAATTCTGCCACACAGACTTTAAAAAGTCTCATTTCCCTCTTTAAAATAGCCTCTTGAAGACATAACTCATATACTCAATTCTAGAAGCACTATTTAGTTTCCTGACACTTTCTTTAGGGTTTTGAAATGGAAGAAGTGAAACATTCTTGTTTTTATATGTCAGGTATTATTATGGGAGTTGAAATAGATAGACAAAACCAGATTATGGAATAAGTAGACTACTGTTTTAATAGGAAACAAAAATCAAAGGCACTTTTTAAAAACTTGCCTAGAAAAAGGAGTATTATTAGTTTTAATTCAAAATTGAATCCCCATTTAGCCCCATGAATATTTTCTGTGACTTTCATTACTTCAAACCAACTAAAAACACAAGTCTATGAACAATTAAAAATATTTTTCTGTACACAAAATATTGGAGTCCAATAAGAATGATCTTGTGTTGAATAAACTATAGTGTGATATTTGTTAACCTTTTTGTTACNCTTGGCTTCTAGGTATATATAAGGCTGTTGCACAGTATTTCTCCTAGCCCTATGCGGTGGAGCAAATTACTGAGGGTCCCCAGGAAGGGGGAGGTGGAGTAAATTACTGAGGGTCCAATGAGCACTCTTTTGTCTGGCTGCTCCTATCCTAAACATTTATCTCCCACGGGATGATAAGTTTACAACCTCTTTGCTTTTCAAACACTTTTTAAACCTTTGTGTCCTTAATTGATTAAAATTAAACAATGTGTCAGCTGACTAGAAGTTATCTAATTACTGATTCCTTCTGATTTTATGGAGGTTTTTTTTTCTGCTAATGTTTTTTTAAACAAGATTTGAGTCTGCAGAAATGATTCATATATTAGATTATGGGATTTTATTAATTTCTGTGTGAGCTTCCCATCAGTCTTGACTCCCAGAGATTGGCTGGATAGTTCTCATAGTTCTCTTGGCAAAATTCTCAGAACTGGTTTCCATTACCTTATTGTAAAGGCTGAGAGAGAATGACTGGTTTCTACCCTGGTGCCCCTTATTACTACACTAAATTGGCTCTTATAAGTAAATAGACCCTGAAATATGCTTGAGCTGAAGATATTATACTCCATATCCAGGAAAAGAGATAGGAAAAGAGATCAAGGAATAATACTAAGTATAAGATTTCTATACTATATACATGACCTGAGAAGATCCTTACTTGATACACTAAAACCTTCTTTAAAGTAAAGATTGTACTTCATGTTGGAAATTCCACTTGAAAATCCTCATCACCTATCTCTAGAATATCTTGAATGCTTATTTCTTCATTTAAAGGAAATATTCTCTCTCTCTCCTCTGCAGTAGATATGCAATTTAGATATCTATGATTTGCCTTGCACTGAAGTGTTCAAATAAACAAGGAATTTAAAAGGTGAAGTCACTACTTGATACAATACTAAGTGGTGTTCTTAGACTAATTTTCACAAACTCTTTAAAACATTTAGTGCCTATTGTTAAAAATAATAATTAATTTTGCATTTTTAAATGCTTCATGCTGCAAAAATTCACTGGGTTATGGGAATGAAGTAAAGGAAGTGACAGTATTTTCTCTCTTCATTTTATATGGTCTCACTTTGATCACACTGGAAGATTTATAGCTTTGGAAATAAAACGAATGAGATTTATCCCCAGGGTGATAGAATTCAAAAGGAAAGAAAGAGAAAAGGGAAAAAGAAGAATGAAAGCTTAGCAGCTTAATTCTTACAAAAGCAAAACTTTCCTGAAGCTCTGCTGAATGGCCGCAGATCATGAAGGCTCACATTGGCTTTATTTTTCTTTCAAAGGGAAATTTGTCTGGCACATTTTGAATATATTCTTGGTGTATTTCATATTACAGGAATTATTTTTAAGAATATAAGAAGACCACTGTTGGATCAGAGCAAAAGCTGCTTAATCCAACATCCTTTTTCCAGCAATGGAAACTAGGTGCTTCTGAGAAGTCCTTCAAGATCATGAAATAAGAATGTTAACCCACCTTTGCTGAAGTTTTCATTTACATCTATTTTAAGTACAGTTACATTCAGTAGTACCAACTATTTTGTGAAATTTTCTTACAAATATTTTAAATATTTTAACCTTAGCATGTTACTGGTCTATTAATTTACATGCTTAATGTCAAGCTTCAAAAGGCACTGTTGCAACTATTATCACTTTTCAGGTTGCCAACAAATTATGGGGGGAAGGAAAGGGGAGATAGAATGTCGGTTCCAGATATCAAGAAAACAGCCATGTGAACCAAGGACACTTCAGTAGGTGTTTACAAGTCCCAAGAGACTTTCTCATAACAATACCATGAGACTCAATTGAACAATGTGACCTGGTATAATAGTGAGAGGAAGAATCTAAATTTTAACTGTGTGGGTTTGTGCAGGAATTAGTTAGATCTGGTTTTGCCCTCATCTTTGTGAGTGATGTACTCAATAAAGTTTTGCATGAGGAGATTGGATTGTCTTGGCTATGCTTGCTTTGGTTGGGTTTATCAGTCAGAATGTTGACACTTAATATGTTTGCTAAACTCCTTGCTTTTCTAGCAGATGCTTCATTTTGTATGCATATGTACAGTATGTGTCTATCATTTTTTTAACCAATTAGAGATAAAATAGAGGTACAGCTAAAAAAATGCAAATAAATCAGGAATTGGCAAAACAAGTCATGATTAGCCACCTGCAAGACTTGCTGAAGTTGGTTTTTGGCTTGTTCACCATGGTGAAAACAACATGATTTAGATTCAAATAAATAAATATCATGATGGATTTGAATGACTCAACCAGATTTTCAGTTCCAGTAATAGAGCATGTTTGGTTTATCTTCAGTGTATATTTATGCCATGAAGTAGACAATTCTCAGTGTATAGGTGAGGCTTCTCTGACATTATAGGGATGTGAAATGTTTAGGAAGCAAGATTTGCTTCAATTCTAAATTATTTTATGAGAAAATAAAATATTTAGAAAATGGAATAGGCTGGAGTTTGTAATGGATTACATAGTCCAGTGCAATATATAAGGATATGTATAGTATCTATTGAGCAAATTTTAAGCAATCCAGTAGGCTTGTTTTCCTACTGATAGTTTAAATCTTAAAAGTGGAAAAAAGAAGATGTGGTATAGTTGCCATCCTTGCCAGTTTTAGAAGCAATTTTTCAGGCAATAACAGTGTGAACAAGCTTGTTCATTTACTTACATATATCTACAAGGACTTCCTAGGATTTATAGTAATCCACAATCATAAGAAACATAAAACCAAAATGCAAAGAAAGTCAATTAATTATACAAAGGCAGCCAAGTCACCATTAGCACTTGAATACCCTCTAGATTAATCAAGTATTAAGAGCTTCTAAACATCAGAAGGTTAAGAACATTCCATAAACTAGAAGACAAGGTATTCAAGCTAAAATCATGAGTCCCAAAAAACCCTCATATCATAGACCTGCTATTGTGTGACCCCATCCAATGTCAGATTTGGAGCTGGGATCCAACCAGTTCTATTGCCAAGAAAAAGAAGCTACAACTTGCAGGAATTTAATTTGCCCTTGTCTGGGTTTAATCCAGCTGTCACTGTCATAATATTATATCATACCCAGTGTATAGTGATGTTTTATTTATAATGTATTTTAATAAGTTTTTTCCTAATTCAATGAATAATGAAACTATATGATTCAGTACAATAGATTACAGAATGTTAACTTCCTGAATACTTTATTACAGGGCACTTTTGTAATTAAGTTTCACTTATGAAAATATGAACTGGAGGATTCTGTACTAACTGGGCATATAAACCCTCATTTATAATAAATTTTCTCTCTAAGTGAACAATGTGAATTCAATTACTCTGAAATCCAGAAAAAAAAGGAAAAAGAAAAGATTCAGTAGAAACAGAAACAATAGAAAGCAAGGAGGAATTGCTTTGAATGTTAAATTATCATAAGTTTTGATAAATCCAAGTCAATGGTAATTATGAAATAGCTGTTTTAAAATAAGTAGATAAAATAATAAAACTGATACAGTTGTTTGTACATATTAGTACCTATCCATCAAGGAAAGGATGTAAATAGTCAAACAAATTGAACATCAATCAAGGAAGCATGAACACTTTAATTACATTGCTGTCTACTGGGACACAAAGAATGGTTGCTTGACTTGTCTTGTTGACAAGTTTAATCTCCAGTTGGCTGAAGAAAGTACAAGATGATCAGCATTCTGGATACACTACCCATTAATAAAACTTAGAGCAAAGTAGCAGGAACATTGAGGAAAATGATATTACCTAGAACTTTAGATGTTAAGAGAAACTAAAACTGAATGTTGTTAAATATGAAGAAAGAGTGAATTTTAATAAATTCAGAAAAATACTAAGTATAATTCCATGAATTATAAAATAAAATAAAAAAAGCAAGAAAAAAAGTCAAGGTAAGGATTGGAAGAAAATTGCAAGGTAATGAGCAGAAGGGGGGGAAAGCTTAACTCATTTTTTTGCATCTGTCTTTACACAAAAGGAACAAAACAGTCCAACCTATCAATACACACACACACACACACACACACACATACTGGAGAATCACCAGCTTGACTGTACAATCTTGAAAGGCCCACTCTACCCAAGATGGCAAGAATCATCTGAAACAAGGTAGTGGGATGTTTATGGATATTCTCAGTCATCCAGGTCATGGCTGTCCCAGAGATGCTTTTTCTTTTTCTTTTTAAATTCTAATTAGTTTAAGTTTTTATTTTATAACATGTAAAATTTCCAATTTCAGTTAAACAGTGTGTTGTCTGGGTACAAATAGTTTTAGGAAATAATCAAAATGTTTACAACAATTTTCATCACTAATCCTTTTCATATATTTCCCTGTTTCTAGCTCCTCTTTTTATTAGCTAACATTGATAAAACAGGTCCCAAGTCAAAAAAATATTCAGTTTCTTTCTTTTCCTTAATTATAAGTGTTAGCATATCCATTTCTGCACATTCTAATATTTTTTTAAAATCACATTTTCATCTGTTGGGATCTCTTTACTTTTCCATTGTTGTGGAAATAAAATTCTAGCTGGAGTCAATACATGTAAAATCCAATATGCATTCCCTTTATTATATTGATCTGGTAAAATGCCCAAGAATATCTCTGATTTCAAATAAATATGCTGTTTTATCTTTTTTTCCAGCCATGTATGTATTTTTGTCCAATATTTTTTCGCTTTTTGACATATCCACCACATATGATAGTATGAACTAGGAGTCTGGTGACATTTCCAACATTTTACAGACTTATCCTTAAACATATTTGCTAACGTTGAGGGCAGAAAATGCCATCTATAAAACATTTTATAAAGATTTTCTTTATATGCAGCACACATTGTTAATTTATAATTTCTATCCCATAGTTTCTCCCATTTATCTAACTCAATCGTATAACCAACATCTTTAGCCCATACTATCATTATCTTTTACTTGTTCATCTTTCATCTTAATATTTAACTTATATATTTTCTTTATTAATTTTTCATCTGTCCCTGTTAACATCTGATCTATTTCTGTTAATTATTTTTCAAGAGGTAACTGGACTTTCTGTTTTTTTCTTTGAAGACGTTTTGCTTCTTATCCAAGAAGCTTCTTCAGCTTCTTCTTCTTCACCTTTGGGATGAAGATCATGGGATGCTATTTGCAGAGGCAATAAGGGTGAAATATTGATTTTTTTGTCTCCTTTTTGTCTCCTTTGTTGCCTCAAGGTAGACTTCAATAGTGGTTCTAACCTATATTCCCCAATAAAGGAGAATATTTAGAGCTCACAATTGAAATGAGGGATTTTTGGTGCTGTCTGAGTTTGGTTGTTTTCTTGCAGCTGTTTCATTATACAAACTAGGTAACATCATAAGTACACATCTGCAAGAAAACAACCATACTCTGAGACAACCAAAGATCCCTCAACCCATGTTCAGTTGAGTTCATCCCCTGCTAAATGCCAGTTACACTCTAAATGTTTTTTTTTTATCATTTCATCTACCACAGTTCTTTTGTGAATCACTGGGAGTGATAGGATGTATGACAGGGGAAAGGTTGATGGCATGCGCTCTTATTCCAAGTGACAATGAAGGTTTTAGATGTTCTGTGCAGCAGACCAGAATAACTGCCCGCAGCTCCTGAAACCCATAAAGGTCCATAAGTCCATCAGAATAATCAGTTTAATTATTCAGCAAATTAAATTGAACATAGAATATGGGGGGGGGAGGATAATTACTCAAAGGCAATTAAGTATACTGAAAGCTTTTCTCTAATTACCATTATTTTCTTTTGAAAGTAAGCAAATACTGTTTATCTCCACAATGTATGCTATATAATTAAGGCCATATGTAATTATCCTTCTTTTATCATCATGTTTCAGTGGGAATTTGCTTAAAAATATCATGCATGAGGTAGTGTGCAATTGGATGCTGAGGGACTCTTCCGCTGTTAAATACTTCTTTCATTCTGAATAACTTTAGCACAATGAAATAGCTTTCAATCTTATTTTTCTCTCTATCAGAATCCCTTCTGAGACTCAGTAGCAGATTGGTGATGGTTGTATCCTTTGTACACTTCATTCAATTGGAAACACATTTTTTCCACCCTCCGAATTTCTGACACTAAATAATATGTCACAGATGCACATTAAAGCTAGTGTGGTGCAAGAGAGAAGAGCATTAGTTATGAGCTAGCATGTTCTCAGTTTGGAGCTCAGATCAGCCATGAATTTTCTATATAAACTATTAACTCAATCCTTATTTCAGTCTAACCAGCATAAGTAAACTATTTTTTGTAAATCAGCAAAAATTTAGAGGAGAAATTAAAATATTGAACTTGAACCAGAAAAACATAGATTCAAAATCTAATTTTGTAGTAGTGACTATCTCTCAGTTTAGATAAATTTAGCAGATTATTGTTGGAAATTAATTAGGTGAAGTCTAAACTACCCTGCTATCATTTACAATAGATCTCCAGTTACAAGCTCCTAGGCATAAGAAAATCAGTGGTTTAAATTAAAACCTATTGTAATTACAGTTTCTGCAAGAAATTGTTTAATTGGAACTTAAGTTATTTCAGAATAAATGATTATTTAAATTCAAAAATTAATTCAAAATTATATTGATGAAGTAGGAGAAACTCACATTACTATATCTATATTGCTATATCTCTTGGTGTTCAGATGCTCATCTGTCCTTAAATTTCTACAAGTTGACTACTATATATTCCCAAAAACCCTGTTATCAAAATTACAACTTTTTAAAAATGGATTGATTATTTGATTCAATTTTTTTAAATCTAAATCAGGCAGTCAGTGAAGGATCTCATGGACCAAAACAACACTAGCAGCTGTTCAGCAATAAAGTCAGAACAAAATCTAGCCTGGAATGAATATGCATGTCCCAGGATAAGATTGCAGGATCCAATCTGGGCCGGTCATTGGGACCAAAGGTTTTGTCTTCCAAGCTTACAGACTTGTACTGGAGCCCATGTTCAGAGAGAAAAGTTCCCTGAAGATGGGCTTCAACACAAGTCTGAAAGCTTGGGAAACAAAACCTCTGGTCATGGTGACTGACCAGATTAGTTCCTGCAAAATCTATGTTGGATCAAATAGGGACACCATACCCATGCATAATATGGATTATTGTGTCTCCATTTAAGTTGTTATGCAACACAAACACTGTGATATATAGGGGTGAAACAGGAATTAATCAAATGTAAGAAGGTCCATTTTGCAAGTGACAACTTTAAGTTAACTAATACTTAAAAACAAAAATTATGGAATGATATGGATCTCACACATAGTGATGACACATTCTTTTTAAAAAAAGCAACTGGATTTTACTGAAGAACAATATTTTAAAAAGCTTGATAGTAGGATAGGGCAATAAAAAAGTAGCAATTATTGGGAAATAGCATTCAATGGGGAAATTACCTTTAAAACAACAAACAATATTGAGGAAATAACAACAATGACTTCATTGGGGAAATAAGAGTCAATGAGAAACAGAAAGAGAAATTAGAAAGGGAAATTACAGTCATCAAGGGAAGAACATTCAATACAGAAATTGTTTTTAAACAGTAGAGTGGAAACGGCAATGAACTATCAAGGGGCAAAATGTAGGGAATAGAGAAAGTACCATATATGCTTGATAAAGGCATTTTATTTGCCTTAAACAGAATGTAGAAGGGAGTTTACTATTGCATTCACCTTAGCCAACAGAGTCAGGAGTTCAATTGGAGAAGGAAATAAAATAAAAAGGACACTGAAAAGTCAGCCAGACTTATTTAATAGTTTCAGAAGAATAAAAAAGACAAGGAAGAAAATAAATAGAGTAGGGGATCAGAAAATTAATTTATATGTAAAGAGAGATAACAGTAGATTGAAAAGGGCCAGGGAAATAAGAAGGAAGATGGGTATATTTTCCAACACATGGTCTTGATTTAAGTGAAATGATTACTTCCAGAATTTCACAGAAGGGGGGAAAAGAAAGGAAGGGAGTTCCTTTCAACAACTGTTCATTGCTGCTGGTTCAGTTTGTATGTGCTTGGATTTCTGAAACTGTGTTCTCATGGAATTGGGGATTTATACCAGTTCAGAGTGAAAATAGCATTCTTTGTCTGTCTTGGACCCAACTGATCAGATAAAGTGGGTAGCCCTTATAAGAAATCCAAATCATCATGNAAACCTCATGAGACATAGAATTCAATCCACCATTCAATAACAGACTTTTTTTTTTTGGCTTAATGTTCCATACTGGAAGTTTCATACCTAAAGGTACCTTTGACATTAAACCTAAGCAAAGACTGCATAGGTGTCAAACTTACTGGCAATGTTAATATATTGATTTGGTTCCATTTAATAATGTATACATAATTAATTACCTATGCTTCACAAAGTGTTAAGAAGAATTCAGTTTCATATAATAATGTGTTGCTGTTGAGAAAAATGCAACATTTATTTTGAATAAATGTTAAATAAATATTGGTTGTGTTTATTAACCTGTACTGAAGTACTCATTGGATTAGATTCTTCAACTCTGTACTCTGCATTTAATTTAGTAAATGAAAATTAAACAAAACAACAAAAGTCAAATTCAAGATATAGATAAACTGAAGAAATCTTGTTACAGTAACAAGATATTTTGCAAGTTGCTCCAAATCTGATGTCCAGATTAATGGTTTCAAAAATATATACTGCATAAAATGTTTGTTTCTATATTTAGTCTGCAAAGAATGTCATTTATTATTAAAACAAATAAAATGTGTACATCTTTCAAATATAGAATATTTATTCAAAGACAATTATTATCATGAATTTATTAATATTTATAGAGTTAGAGTTTGTCTGATCAAAATTATTATTTTTTTTTGTAGATTAGACTAACACATTGAAATTTGTGAAGTGCTGAAAAATTGTATTCACATTTCAAACTTTAGAGTCTCTTCTAAAGAACATTGTGATTAAATGGGTAACATTCAGTGTGTAACTGACAAGGCTGTAATTTTCTGTCGAGAAAATCATCCATAAAACTTTATGTTTTCAGCCTTAGTCACCATATTCAGAATTGACTTCTTCATATGCTGTTTATGTGAGATCCCACGGGATGTTGAAAGCAGTATTGGAGCTATGTTTTCATCCTGAATCTGATGATGCATGAAATTCTTTTTATAAGCCTCGGATTCTGGACTCAAGCCTGAATTATGTACATCAAAATTTATATAAAAATACTTCTCTGCTTGATATCATTATGATTGAATTAACAAGAACTTCTTTTTTCTGGTTCATTGGTAAAATAACAAGGAATTTATTCCTGGTTTATTTTTCCCCTACCCATATGAACATAATTGGGACTGAGAGGTAGAATGTCAGTTGCATAGTGGTGATCATCTTGCCACCTTGTGGATTTCCCCAAATGTATATATATTGTCAAAAAAATAAAAATTAATGAATACATTTGTAAATCAAACTACTTAGATCACATCAATTAACTAACTAGTTTTTTATATAACTGAAACAGACAAATCCTTCATAGCACATGCAATCTGATTTCAATATTGTTTTATGCCTTCAGTAACAGAATGCTTGTTCTAGTTATTAATATGATTTTCTGAGCTTGTGGGATGTAATAGCAAAGGAACAAACTATATTAAGGGAAAATATAATTCATTAACCAAATCCTTAATTGAGTTAGTTCAATTTGCTTTGACTTGTCATTTTCAATTTATTACTTGCTTTGGAAATCTATTATTTCTACCATTTACAAACCAATGTGGAATTTTATCCTTGCCTCTTTGAAAACACATTGCAGTGGAAATTATTTCAGTGTGAAAAGGGATAATCTGCTTTTCACCATTGTAGATACAACATTATTTTCTTCAACTACAGCTAACTGATTAAGAAGCAAACACAAAATGTAATTCTCTGGAATTAATAATATTCTTTCTGTGTTGGTCTTCATATTCCACTCAGCTTCACTTTAGGCCCTGAATTTTGGTAATACAATATTTAGATGTTTGGAGAATGGGGGGTGGGGGGAGAAGAATAAATAGACTGCAAAGCTGATTTACAATTCACCATATTTAATGAAAAAAATCAGAGAAAGAGAGTGAATATGTACATACTTCCATTAATAGTAATCCAGTTTATTTTTACTCATTTTGATAGCCATTCTTTCCTTTTTGCAAGAAGGCCTCAAAGAAAGCCAGTCAAATATCTGTTTCCCTCTTATTTCATTTGAATACCTCATCACAAAAGCTGTTCCTTGACAAGACGATCTTGATGTCATAAAATATGTCTTGATTTACAAGCCAAATTTCAATTGTAATTCCTTTTGATAAAGCGGTTTCAGGATATCACATCTAATACATCTAATTCATCTTTAATAAAAAAGCAAGAAGGAAGCACCTTTTTATTTTTGATCAGTTACTGTGTGAATGCAAAACATTTTTGACATAAAAAGTCATTTGGGAAACCAGATGTGGTTTTTCTGTATAAAAACAAACTCAAATTTATTTATATAATACACAAGTCCAGGTTTTTACTGGCATCCTCATTTAGGTGGGTTTATTATGTGTTGAGACAGACAGTTTGGTATATTGATTAGGGCATCAGGATAGAAACTGAGAGACTCTGAATTTTTGTCTTACCTTAAGCACAAAGGCAGCTGGGTGTCTTTGGGCCCGCCACTTTCTTTCAGCCATAGGAAAGAGGCAATGGCAAACCACTCCTGAAAAATACTTGCTGAAAAAAGCTGCAGGGATTTGTTTACATAATATCTGACAATCAGACATGATTGAACAAATGGAAAAAAACATGCTGAAACTTATTGGAATGCTTGCACAGATATGTAAGTTAATACAGGTAAGTTAATAACAGTAGCCCTATGGCAAGGTATTTAACAGATAAACATAAGAAGTTGTTAGAATTGTGCTAGGGTAGTACAATCTTAGATGAGTACTTGTTCTTTTTTTAAATAAGGTCATGTGGACTTAAAAATCACGAAGGAAGTTCAGCCTTTGTAAATCTTTAATGGAAATGTGCCGTAATACATATAAAGCATTTGACTGATACAGATTCCATAACATGTCCTATATACTGTTCTCTGGGCTTTTTAGCAAATCCTGATCCACAGACCTTATAAAGACTGCATATGTCCCAATCTTGCTTGGAAGATATCTTTTCTTGAGGCCCACCACTTTTCCTTCCCCAGAGTTAAGAGAATTTCCAACTTTTAGCATGTTTAGGAATAACGAGGTGAAGTCTAACTCACTGTATCTCAACCTTGGCAATATTAAGATACATAGGCTTCAGCTTCCAGGATTCCCCAGCCAGCATGCATCTTAACATTGCCAAGGCTGAAAAACACTGCTTTAATGATAAGTTAAAGCAGTGTTTCTCAACCTTGGTAAAGTTAAGAGTTTGAGAAAGGAAAGAGGGTGGAGCTAAGAAGAAATATGGAATCCACAGTAAATTGAAATATATAATAATTGTTTGAAAACATGCATATTTCACATTTCAAATGTATACTTAACATGAAAAATATGGCCACTACAAAATACTGCTCTAAGACTTTTTTTCCAAAGAAAACCATAAGAGCAGGTAATGCATAATAGAATAGTAATATTCATGTAATTATCATTCCAACAATTGTCTGTTGGGTTTTGGATCCTCCAATCTATTATAAATCATTGGACAGAAGGAAATAAAGTAGTTTCTTAGATGAGCCTTATTGGCTCTATCTTTCAAGCCAGAAAAAGAAATAAATCCTCATTTTTTTTTCAAGTTCACTTTAAGTATTCTAGTGTTCTTGAGTTCTTCATTTGCTTCTATATCATTTTCCTTCAAGAAAAAAGTCAGTTGTATGAAATTGTGGGGTCCATTTCTTTTAAGTTATTTAAGCCCACTTTCCTGCTGTATATTTGCCTGAAAGCTTTTCCTGATACATGTATATTTGTATGAAATTTTGCCAGTATAATACAACAATACAACACATTTATACACTTTATAAATTGCTCCATAGAAATTGGAAATTACAACTTTCAAAGCAGACTAGCATGCCAATTTTGGAATAAATCTGACTAGTGCTAAACTGGGAATCAGATGTTCCACAGTCTAACCAAAATGCCAACAAAAGATTTAAAACATCCAGCAAATGATTCTCCTATTATAGCTATTCTATTAATGAAAGTAACCCAATAATAGAATGACTGGTAGTTGCTTTTGATGGATCCCAAATCATTATATTATGCTCTGTCTTTCTTTGCCCATTTTCTTTGCAAACACTGAAAATGGTGATGGTAAAAATAATATATGCAAAAAATCAAGGAAATTGTTTCTGTTTAACAGAAAAAAATGGCAACCATTTATCAATTTTAAATCTTCTTCATGGGAAATTCTCTGGATTAGGTAGAAAAACACCACAGTCAGAGGTGGTATTCAGCAGCTTCTGACCAGTTCTGGAGAACAGGTAGCAGAAATTTTGAGTAGTTCAGAGAACAGGCAANCCCATAGAACTGGTAGTAAAAAAAAATTGAATCCCACCACTTATCATAGTATTATAATTGTTCTTTGCAGCCTCTCTGTAGGAGCTATGTGATTAAGTATAATTATGAGAGTTTGTGTAGTGTTTTTAAGGTGCAGGCTTAGAAACAGAAGACTGTGAGTTCTAAATCTCCCTTAGGCATGAAAGCCAGCTGAAGGGCTTTGGGTCAGTTATTCTCTGTCAACCTAACCCACCTCATCGGTTTATTTTTGCAGGAAAAATAGGAAGGAGGAGTGTGGTATGAATACAACTTTAATTTCATAGCCATTATTTTTTATATATATTAACTCAAGAATTTCACTACCGAAAAAAATATATTTTTAAATTCACTAGTATATTTTAACCAATTTTTTTTCCTATATCTTTTAAAGGAACTAATAAGGATTTATTTTCCAAAATCTTGAAAGTGCAAGTAACTCCCAAAGTGTCACTGAACCTGGGTTGCCATTAAGTGCAGTTTTTAATGTGATAGAGGATAAAGGGGAAATTATTAAACATATGAGAAGTAATATGTTTATTTTAATACATTTTAATTGCACATTTGTCCTAGTCCTACCCAGTAATGTATTCTGGCTCTGTCTGTTTTGTGAAATGTGGCCTGCTCTTTATGAAAAAGACTAAACAGGCCTTCAGTACATATCTTACTGTGTAGATAAAGATAGTTCAATGATAATACTGCCAATTCTGATGTTTCTTCCTAGTTTTTGGGACCCAGAATTATGGAATTCCATTCTACATTATTATATTACATACATTCATCTTCCTCCATTTAAGTTACTCTTTCTTTTTTATTTTGTAATCTAGCCTTCTCTCAGTTCTGATTTGCTTGTTTCATCTTCCTTTAGACCTCTTTCCTTTACTTCTCCTTCTTCTTTGGACTTGTGTATCTTGATTTCTCTGTGTTGAGTCTGCCATAGCAGCAGAACTCTTATTTTTATTTAAAAGAAGTTCATGGAAAATAGCTATTTTCTTTTGAATTTAATATCATTCCCAGAGATTTACGGTCAAGTTGATACTGTTTTTTCATCCTATTGTAAACATTTTGTCTATAATGTATGACTGCTGAAACTACTGTTAATAGTTTTACACATCTGTCACATGAAATATTTTGTTATTGCTGATGCTTAAATCATCACTGACAAAATATTGATGGCCAATCTTCATTTATGTCAGGGCATTAATTAATTTTCTAATGCAATGTTTTTTCCCCCAAAATGTGCATGTTACATATTACCTGCACAGTGAAGTTCAAAGCTGTGATTTCACTGGTATGATAATTGTTTTGTAATTCACTCATTTGTATAATTGTTTTGTAATTCACTGGTATGATAATTGTTTTGTGCTATATTTGTTGTATATATCTTTATGTAAATCCTAAAATGTATCATTATTAATATTTCTGAAACACTAAAGCCATTGAAGCCAAATTTTCTCAGAGGAAATAGTGAAATATGTACAGAGGAAGCAGGCTATTTTAAATATCATCCTACTTTATAGCAAGTCCTTTTAAAATCGGTGATTCCCTTGTATCTTGACTATTTCATAAATGACGACTTCATTTTATGATGTTCCCTTTCATTTTTTCTGAGTTAGATTTAAATAAAATCTCAAACTTTCTAAAAATAGAAGAAAAAATGTCTATAACATTATATATTTATGTATAAATTACATTGGATTTCGTTTGTTTACCTAGATCTGTCTCTAAAAATATTGCCTCAGCTAAGGATGTGCAGATTCTCAAAAATCCTCTCAATATTGGATATATCATCCTGGTCTACAAAACTGCTCATTTAATAACACAGACTAAATGAGGGATCCCTTGTTTTCCATCCAGATCCTGTTGCGTATAATGTACTTAAAAAGTTTAAAGGTGGAATAACCAAGAACTTTTGGGACTGTCCATGCTACAGTATTATATACAGTTCTGAGTATTTCAAACAATTCTGTCTTTCCCCCCTTTCTTTCTTTCTTACTTACTTTTTGCTCCATATTAAAAAATTTTTTACGTGCATTAGCACTTTGAAAAACTGTTGATAATTTTTATGAATTGGTATTTATTTCTTAATAAATCCAATGACTTCTAAATGAATAGCATGATGTTGTAGTCAGATTAAACTATTTTTCCTCCTCCCCCCTTAACATAGAATTAAGCTTATTCCATATCCTATTCGTGGAATGACCAACAACTCTTTTCAACTTTCTTTCATATGATATACTTTCAGGTATTTGAAGATTGTAAACTTTCTTGACATTTCTTTCCTCCAAACTAAAGCTGCCTGAGTTCTTGAAATTGATTTCTTAACACACATTGCCCATGGTGGAGTTTGACAAATATATAATAAAGCGGAAAATAATATTTACTATGATTTTAAACCATACTGGTGTTGATCCACTTTTAAAGTGTATTTGACCTTTTGTAGTCATTTTCCCCTGAAGTTTCAATCTGCAATCTACCACTATTAAAATATCTTTTTTCAAAGCATTATGGGACACAAAGTGCTTTGCTAAAGCACCCTCTTGAAGTCCATTGAAATGACTCACAAAAAACAGCATTTTATTTCCTTTAAGATCTATTGTACTGGCATATTTATTATACTTTATATTTAATATTCCCTCCTTGAAGTTTAAGATCATATATACATGTTAATCTTGCTAATTAATAATATAGGAACTCTTTGACATAGATTAAACTGACATTGATGATTTGAACATGAGTTGTCTAAGCCTAGTCTACTGCTTTAAAGGGAAACTACATATATTATGGTAAACATAGAGTAGGACAGAAACAAATCCTTATCTTAATAGTTGCATAAGCCATTTTTACAGAAATAAAATGTCATATTAGCTGACAAACCATGAAACCACCCTTCTTCAGAAAATAAACATTATTCACAAAATATGCAAGGAGTTGGTATAATTTATTTCTTCTGCCTTATTTGTCATGTATTGATTCTGGTGCTGAACAGCAACTGGATATTAGCTTTGTCAGTTGCAAAATAGTGTTGGCACTTTAATATTTCCTGATAATAATTGTAGCTATTAATGTCTGAACCACTCTTTGGTATAGTAAGATACAATGGTTTTGTCTTGAAAATTTCATTTGCATAAATGCCATATGGGGGAGTAGATGATGGCTGTGCAAGGAATATTTAACAAATTCTTAAACAGACCTTGTAGTGGATGCTCTTACTGCAGATCTTTTCTTCAATTACTTTTACATTAGCATACTAAAGAGAACAAAATAATTCTCAGGCTAATATTGGCATATTATCTTCTATTATTTTGTCAGTGCAATTGCAGAAAACCATTGACTGTCAGAGGACAGAAAATATCCAATAAAGAACACATTGCTCATCTAAAATCAAACAAGTTCAACACCTATCCAGGTTGAGTAAAAAATAATTAATTATAGGTTAATTTGTCATTTTTTTGTTTGTGAGAAATTCAATGTGAAAAATATATTCAACCATCTGTAAGAGGAATAAAGTCATGGGTACCAATTCATGCCTCACAAACATCTCACTCCAAAGTTCCTAATCTGACTGAACTTGATGTGGAGCCCACCCAGGTTAGATTCAGTATGAGCTGCTACTTAGTCTTTGGGTGAAAATAAGCATAAGTCCGTCTCAGAGCTTGAGATTCAATAAAGCAAGCTCAGGAATAAGGTGATGGCTAGCAACTGTAACCTTAATGTCAACCCTTACTGGCACCAAGTGAGGATCAGCAGATGTAATAATTTGTATCAGTAAGCAGCCCATCTTGGGAAATAATTGGGCAGGGCTCCTGAGACAATGAGTGAACATAATTGTATATATTAAAGCAGGGGTCCCCAACCACATGTCTGTGGACCGGCATCAGGCCATCGCATGCCAGAAACCAGACCACACAAACAGTGGTGGGTTTCCAAATTTTTTCCTACTGGTTCTATGTGCACGCTATGCACGCGCACCCAGGGCTCAAATACAGACATCTCTCAAGGCTGGAAAACTGCCTGAACTGTTTTTGAGCTCAGCTGAGGTGCAGCAACCAGCTGAGCTAAAAAACAAGGAAATATAGGACAGGTAACGGGAGGCTGGGACCAATCAGAGGTGGTATTTGTCGGTTCTCTGAACTGGTCAAAATTTCCACTACCAGTATGCCAGAACTGGTCTGAACCAGCTGAATACCACCTCTGTGCAAACAAGCAAAGCCCCATCCAAGGGATGCAAGTAGCATGTCAAACCACATCTACTCCAGTCCATGAAAAAACCTCTCTCCACAGAACAGGTCCAAGGTGCCCAAAAATTTGGGGGGTGGCTGTATTAAAGAGTCCAACATTGGGAATCATTTTGTATTTTTACTTTATTTATAGAGATCACACACTTACTAAAATATTTTTTTAAAAAAGCTTTAAAAATCCTTTTTTTCCAGAAAACCTGGTACTGAAATATTACTGTGAAAATATTTTTTTTAAAAAAGCTTTAAAAATCCATTTTTCCAGAAAACCTGGTACTAAAATATCGTTGTGATTGTTCTTACCCAGCCAAGGAAAAAATGGTTTAGATTCTATCCGCTCATCAAATTTTCAGCACAAGTTTAAAGATATTGCTATATTGATGCAATGCTGTAGAAAATTGATATGCATATGATATGTTTTTTCAGAAAGGTGAGAAATGCAGTAGAGGAGATTAGTTTTAGAAATAACTTTTCCATTATGCCTGCAAACAGCAAAAATAAATTTGTCAGCATCTAATTGCTTCATTGTATATGCTACAGTTCTGACTTTGTATAGCATAATATATCCCCATTGCAATAAATAGAAATTATTTGCTTTAGCTCCATGCCTCTGAATATTTTATTATGTGTCTTACTGCCTATATGAGTTTCTATGAGATCTTAATCAGAAATATTTGCTTCTCCCTTTCAATTGCCTTTTGGTTCTTTTATATTTATATGGAAGAGTTTTCCTTTTTATATGTTTCTTAGCTGAGGGCTATTATTTGCCAAATGTTTTTCCCCAGCAAGTTATATTCACTGCATTAAAAAGATATGCTAACTGCCATAGTTATGAATAAGAACAGGAAAAATGATAAAATTTAATAAAGACTATGTTGGTAGTGAATATTTTTCATTTTTCATTTTGGGGTTGAAGCAAAGTGTTTTCATGAGTGCAAAATTCTCCCTTTTACAAATATTTGTAAAAGTATTTACAAATCAAAACCTTTTTTGACCTAATCACATACCTTTACCAGATGGAGAGAGATTGGGAGTTGAAAAAATTATTTTTTGAATTATTCCACCTCATTATCACTTTATTTTTATGTGTTTTATTTGTTTATTTTTATTAATCACATTTATACTCTGCCATCTCAATGTCTAAATGTCTTTAAGTGGTTTACAGTAAAAAAAATCCATTTAAAAAACCCATAATATTCTTACAAAAAAGTAGACAAAATTAAAAAGATAGAGAAAAGGCCTTTAAACCACCAACCACTATAGGTTTGTGTACCAGTCTTGGATCACAATGCCAATTGATAGAATCAAGTCTTAACTCTCTTCCAGAAGGTCAGTTGAGTAGGGGCCAATATCACCTCAGGGAGCAAAATATTCTGTAGAGTGGGCACAATGGCAGAAAAGGCTCTTTTCCTAGACCCCGCCAACTTTAGCTAGATGATCTCAGCTAACAATTGATTAATGGGAAATACTACTGAGATAATTTCATATTTCCAGTTCTACCATCAGATCCATCATATTCTAGTAAGGACAGCATTTTTTTTTACCAACATGTCTTTACTTTATACAAGTTGACTCCATCCAACTCTTATGAATATTCTTAGCCATTGAGGTAAATTTCATTTACAATGCCATTAATTAATTAATAAACAATCTTACAAGTACTTTCTGTTTTTAAAAAACAGATTTAAGTGAACATAAATATAAATAAATGAATAAGACCTGTAGTCATTTCTTTGATGCTTGCACATTTTATTCTTTTATTTCAGGAAAACTTTATTCCAAATTGGAGAACTAAAAAGTATTAGATGTGTGTTATTTTCCTTTGCAAGAGAATGCAACTTCATTTTCCCAACTTCATTCTGGATCTCAAAATTTGTCCAAACTGGATTACTTCTTGTGAAATTTGAACCAGAACAGTAAATTTCATTCAATCTGGATAAATCTATATCAAAGAGTTCCTATAAATTAGAAGAGGTGGATCCAGTACATTTGCGGTTATAATTCCTTATTCTAAATAACTATATTTGTGATGCCTTTGATGTAAGCAGCCTCCAGCTGGTCTATGTAAGATTTGTCATATAACCTAGCACTTTGGGAAAAAAATGTAAGTTTATGTTAAGCATCCTTATCCTTGATTGTCCTCACTCCTGTTTGTATAAATTTGGCCTCATGTAAAGGGATTGTGCATAAATGAATTTGGAGTGTATAAAGTAATTGGGTTTCAAGTAGTAAAGTCAGTAGTATACTTATTATAAGTCATTTCAGAAATCACTGTGATGTGATCTATTGCATACTGTATAGAATTAAAATGTATTTGTATATTTAATGTTAAAATATTTTAAGGAATAAACAGTTGCTTTTGAGTCTTATCATCACCCATTCTATTTTGAAGACTTGATGCTAGATTGCCCATAGCATCCTGGAAAAATCAGAAATAGAAATGTATTTTAATTAAAATGAATGAGAATTTGTTTTCCCTGAAGAAAAAATAATATATTAAAGATGTTATTTATCTTGCTTCCATTCCAATAAAATATTTTATAAAGATGCAGGTGCCCTGATTATCTATCTTGTCCTTTAGGACTGATAGTATAATACTGATAGTATAATAGTTTTTGTTGCAGTATGGTATCTGAATCTAGCACTAATTGCTATAGGTCCATGATAGCAAACATATGGCACGTGTGCCACAGGTGGCACACAGAGCCATTTGTGCTGGCACATGAGCTGTAGGCAAACTTACCTCACTGCGCATGTGCGTGCTTCACAGCTGATTTTNTTCTGCAGGCTTCTACAAGCTTTGTAGGCTGAAATCTAGCTCCGTTTCGTCACTTCTGGTATTTTTGGAAAAACAGAAAGTGATGAAACGGGGCTAGACTTTGGCCTACAAAGCTTGTAGAAGCCTGCAGANGAGTGGGTGGGATTGCGCATGCATGCGTAGGGGATGTGGGGGGGCGCGCATTGCCTTCTGGGTGCTGGCACGTGAGAGTGAGTGTGCAAGTGTGCACACAATTTTTGGCACAGGAGCCCAAAAAGGTTAGCCACCTATAGCCACTATAGGTACTCTTTGGAAAGTAATTATTTTTTTTATTAATTGAGTAAGCAAAAATCTGTCCCTTCAAACTGTTAGAGATTTTCAGTGATTCATAAAAATAAACTTATTGGGTTTATTTGTGTAATTGTGAATAATACTGCAAATAATTTTACCTTCAGCCAAGAATGTTCCATATCATTTTAGATGGACCTATGTTTTTGTTTATTATTTTGAAAAGTCAAGCCAACCAATAAAGAACACAAATTACATGAATTGGTTTTGATATATACCATTGCTATTCATACATAATATAAATGTACCACTGTCATCTTTACTATGTCACTTATGAGAAGATCCTCCACTTCGCTTTTAGCCATCGTAAAAAGATATTTTCAAACAGTTAGAGTTATCTGGTCCATTAATCGAGGTTGTGATTCCAACTGAGCATAGCTCTTATGTTCACACTTCATTGAAGTTTCAAGCTTGTTAAGACTTAATTTTTCCCCTTCATTCTTTCTTCACAGTGAGCAATATTCACATATTTCTGTAGTTGTAACCATATAGAAAAATGATGCTCAATTAAAACTCAGTAATTTGCTCTGAACTATTTTTACACATCAAGAAATTATTTCTGGGTACTTCGAAAATAGCCAATTTACTTGCAGCTGCAAATCTAGATCCTAAAAAGAAAATAGTGTGCTGTAAATGTGTTTGGAAATATCTTGCTCCTAAAGAAGTTCTGAATTCAAGAAGAATTTTCTTTCTGTAATTAGAGAGATATGAATTCTGGCTCATATCCTTAATTTGTATAACATTCCTCAAGAACAGTCTTAATGGAAGTTCACACATCTGGAAGTACTACTTTGAAAATGCTCTATTCCTAAATATATTAATCCTTTTATTTATTTTGATGTTAAACAATTATTCTTTGTAACAAATAATGCTTCTTATATGGAATTGAGTGATTGTGATTGTGATCAAGTAAGCATCTTTAACCACATATATAGACTTAAATTTAGGATGATCTGTTTCAAGCCAAACTCTTTAAACTTGCAAAAGTGCATGTATCATTGCTTTGATTGAGTTTGCCCACTTTGCAGATGATTGTCTCCTTCTCTTCCACATTTCCCATAATTATGGGCTTCTCAAGGGAGTTGTTCTTACATAAATTGTTCAAAATATGAATTCTCAGTTGTGCCAATAGAAGAGAATATGCATACATACATAGGGCTGTGAAAATATTTACAGACCCCT
>AZIM01002355.1:63259-73567 GCA_000516915.1 Ophiophagus hannah
TTCTCCGAACTACTCAAAATTTCCTCTACATATATGTATTTGCTTGACTAAAAGTGAATGACCTGTTTTAGGAAAATTAATTGTCTCAAAATGTGTCTCTCGGTATGGATTGCTGAGTCCTAGAATTTTAGAAACTGTTTTGAATGACATTTCTACAGCAATCTTCAGAGATTTCTTTTGTAGAAAGCATTATGGGCATTTAGAGTTCATGATGTGAAAATTTCCCTCTGATGAGGAAAATCAAAATCTGTGAAGGATAGATTTGGCCCAAACCAGCTCTGTTAGTTTAATGAAATACCGATATAACTGGTCTTAGATATATTTTAATTGAATTGTTTGAAGAAGAGGACTTATTTCTGTGCATTGAGTTTGTTCATTGATTAAATGAAATTATTAAATGAATAAATGATTAAATAACACTAAACTGTTATTTATTCTGTTATTTATTGACTAAGACTCCCTTTAAATATGGCAGTGAATTGCAAAAATTCCAAAAATCTGAAACAGAACACTTTTTTTCTTCAGAAGTGTACATAATATTACCACTTATAACCCTCCAGTTGATAATATTTAATTGGAGGATGAATATAGTGACATTCTATTTATAAAAAATAATAATTGACAGACGTAAATTTTTTGTGCTCAGTTTGCCCTTTTTTGCTGCTAAGATTTTATTGTCAATGTCAACCATCTGCAAAATGCTATATGCCTGTTATAACTTCCTTTCTTTAAATTATTTGCTATTGGTCTTCCACTCAAATTGCATGCTAAAAGCGATATCGCTTTAGCTTTACATCTGTTCCTTTTGAATGCCTCAACATATTTACATGCACAGATATACTACAAATTTTGTTTCCTTCGTTAAAAGCTGCAAAAAAAAAATCATAGAACCTATTAAAATGTTTTGTACCAGGTTTTATCTGTAATTCATGCTGTAGCATAATGTACCACTGATTATATAACTATATTTGCTTTTTTTAAAATATGCAATTTATTTCTTGCAAGAATGAATTTAAAATAGAAGAAGCTTGTTTGTAACTCAACATTCTGAGTGGAGTAAGAAATATTAATGACTGTAGGGCAGAACTATATTGCCAGGGATTTAGAAGGGACTTAAACCCATCATTTCATGTCCAAGCAAAATGCATAGCCATCTATGCATTAATTTTATTACAATTAGTACATTACATACCATAAATTGATAAAAATCAAAGAAACGCCCATTATCCAAGAATAGTACTGTGTCCTAAAATATAACTTATAATACTTAGCCTATTCTAGCCCTATTTAATCACAAATGATAGTTGTTGCACTGTTATATGTCAGTATTTTTAGACAGAATGCATCAAATCAGATGGCCAAAAATTGGATAGGAAGTTGTCAAGTCATTTTGAGTTCTAGTAGAAACTTATGCAACTATACACAGATATGGGGAAATATTCACAAATAGAGAGAATGACTGAATTAGACTATTTGAAAACTAACAATAAATTTAATTACCATCTAATATGAGTATACATACTATAATAATTACTGACTTTATTCTTTCTTATACCATGTATCTTATATCATAATTTTGACTTCCTGATATCCTGAAATAAATTTTGCTCATGGCATAACTAACTGGGAGAGAAATAGACTGCACAGAGTTGCCAGTGGCTTTTTCATAATATGAAAAATGAAAAACACTTCTGTTAACAAAAAGGTTATTAGAATGTTTATTATATAGTTAAATGAAATAAAATAATTAACGTGTAGTTAACCCCTATGCTATTACTATTAATGCTAATAACCCTAATGCTATTGCTAATGAACTATAATGCTATTGCTATTAATGCTATTACTCTCTTGATTATTTATGTATTTTGTCAATGTTTAACTTACAATCTTCATCATAAGTAATCTTGATCAGTCATGTCATTTATTTTAATAACAGGCATAACTTCCTCCTTATTTCTATTTGAATGATCTAAAACATACACCTACATAGTTCTGGTAAACAAGATAATATTTAATAATACATTTTAATAGGATTCTTAAAACCTTCTTTGTCTAGATAGGATTCTGTATAATTCGGATGCATATTAACCAGAAACATGTAATTAGACTGTTTAACATTGAAAAGTCGCATTCTGCTGTAATAAAATTAAATAGTCTGAAAAAAAAGCTCACATTCAAACTCTTAGGCTCATCTTGACTTATGTTGCTAAAAACTGTCTCCTTCAGAAAATGGAAAGAAGAATAAAAGATGTCAATATCCCTAACTCAATAATAAAAAATAAACACTCAAGAAACTGGAGGTAACAAAACTATAGTAATAATACTGGACTTTTTGGGTTTAAAGAAACTATAAATAATATAGGCAAACACATATCTTAAACTATATATAAATTTATTGGAGAAAAAGAGATCCAGATAGGTGGGGATTGCTAAAAAAAAGATAATATGGTTATATGATAAGCTTAATGAAAGTTCTAAAACAAACAAGACAAGACACATAAAATGCAAAGAAATATAGGCTATGAAAAAGATTATGTACTGGTAATTGGAAACTGTACAGACACTCTCCAAATGAGCTAAAGTTGGTGATGGATGCTAAGTGTAACAAAATTTAAGTATGTTCAATGTAGAAAGAATGCGGGGGGGACAATTAACTGCCTGTTTAGTTATGACCACAAAATGCTTTAACTTTGGTGCATTCTTCGCCATTGACAGTGTACGTGTTTAACCAGACAATTATTAAGAATAGAATGATAATGGCATGTACATAAAGAACAAGTTATAGAGGAACACTTTTACACTTTTACATTCTTCTTATATTCTATGAAACTGCTCTCAAGCTTGACAAGGAAGAAGACACTATTTGAAGGGCTACATAATTGTACTGCTTCAAAGCTTCCAGAACAATGACTTTTTCAAACTTACTTGAAAAAAAAGCACCTTTTAGCAAAGCTAAAAGCCAGTTTGATGTAATGGTTAAGGCACCAGGCTATCAACTAGAGAGCATGAGTTTTAATCCTCCTTAGGCATGAATCTAGCTTGGTGATTTTGGGCCAGTCACTGTCACAGCCCTAGTAAATAATGAATAATGTGATAAATTCAATGACTGGTGAATTACCATTTACTTGTTGGCATAGAAGAAAACCAGATCTTAGTTATTTGCATACATTTGGAACCCCAGCATGGGTTCATATTCCCACACAAGTAAGGCAAAAGGAATAGAGCTAAGAAATTGTATTTTGTAGGTTATGGAGCTAATCATAGATTATTTAAATTTTGGGAGCCAGGTACTACTAATATATATTGGAGTGCAAGTGCTAAATTTCTGGAGCATGTTGGCTGGTGAAAGTTTAAACAAAAATATAATAATAAAAAACATAGTATTATTGTAAAAACTCCATTGTTCAAATGATAGGAATATTGATGAATCATTAAAAGAAGAACCCTCTATAACTGTAAAAGATGAGGATTCGATAGGGAAGGTAGAGGAAGAAAATATACAAACAACATGTACTGAGTTTCCTAGAAGGTCAATTAGAGAGAGACGTAAATCTAACAAAGTTGAGTTAAATCTAACAAAGTTTGAGTGAAACAAGCATTGTATGTTGAGTTAGATAAAGAATCTTCTAATCTCTATGAAATTGTATGAGGATGTAAAGTTATTAATTGTGTAAAAATTATGAGTTGAAGACGTAATGTATTATATATTGACCAACCCAAAGGGGAGAATGTTATGTATATGTACACAACGTAGTTGGGTTGACAATATATAAATCACAAATATATATGTCTGTAGCTTTAAGGAAAAATACTGTAATGTATTATACTATTGGTTGGTTGGTTATGCTGCAAGTTGCCATAAGAGGGAGCTATAGATCATGGTTTAATTCTCTTTCTCACTGATGATCTCTCTTGATCTCTACCGACTGACTACGGACCGATACTGACTAACTCTGTTTATTTTGATTTTCTGTTGATATCGAAGGTTATCTGTTGTATTATGGTTTGATATTTGTCTGCTATAAAAGACATGAAGCTGGTAAGAAGACTTTAAAACTGGATATTTATGGACTGTTAAAAATGTGTATGACATGGACTGTTTATTGGACTGTGCTATTTCTTCAAGTAAACATTAACACAACTTGATATAACTCTGTGTGGCTGTATATTTATTCATCACTGTTCTCATGGATGTCTCCATGTGCATATCCTTGTTATACAAGGGTTACTCTGCACATATCCTACCACAGCCCTCAATGAACTCAAGTTTGACACCCCTGATGTAACACCTCTGCTATACAAGCTGCACTGGTGGCAGTTTGCTTCTGGTCCAATTCAAGGTGTTAGTCATTGCCTTTAAAGCCCTTCATGACATGAGACCAGGATACCAGAGGAATCATCTCATCTGAATTACATCAACCTATCCTACCTGATCAAACTGGAAGGGCATGCTGCATATTTCATTGGTTGAGAAGTTGGATTGACAGAAGTTTTGATTGACAGGAACTAGAAAGAGGGCCTTCTCAGCTGCTGACCTGGCCTACAGAATATCTTACCCTCAGAGGTGAGGTGAGCCCTCACTCTTCTGCTTTTCTTGAAAAATTTTAAGATCTGGATTACCAATTAGCATGAAGGTGTAAAATATAATGCAGCCTGGGAGATGGCTGGTGACCTGAGGACACTCTTACTGCTTTGTTAACCTCCTAGTCTTTTGATTTATTAACCTCCTAGTATTTTGATTTTTATCTTTATTTGTAAGTTTTAACCCATTCTAATTTCTGCTGTTTTGATATATTTATAAGATTTTATTATTATATTGTAAACTACCCAGAGTTATTTAGGTGAGATGGTCAGTAGAAAATTAAGAAAAAGAACAATACACTATTTTAGCCCATTTTGTCTCAGCCAAATCTTTTATTTATATATGTCCAATTCAGTCCTTTATCAATGTCCAGAACATAGATGAGGCTGGATTTATGTTAATAGAGCTGCCACTTACCAAGCATCCCTTTAAGCCAAGACAACAACATTCTGACCATCAGGAGCCACCAGGAAATAGAGTTGTCAATCTCCCTTCCTTTGTAATAGTTCCTTTGATGCAAACATCTGAATTACAGCCAGAATATGCTGCCTACTCTACCCAGAAGGTGGCCCTGGCCAACCTCCCATAGCTAATCACTGCAACTACACCACATATTTTCACAGAATACTCAGTTTACCACACATACCAACATTCCCCTATAGAACCATTGTCTCCAAACTGTTCAACTTCATCAACAGTAGCTGCCAACTGTAATCACTGAAAACTGCATTCTCCCAGGCTGAGAAACAACCCTCACTCACTTCACGAAATGCTTATTGCTGCTACTTTTGTTTTGTCTAAGTGGAATCCCTGTTTATTGGATCTCGTCCAGTTTATCACTTTCCTTAGTTTAGACGAGTGTTTTTCAAACTTGACAACTGTAAGATATGTGGTGTTCAATTCCCATAATTCCCCAGCTAGCATGTTGGCTGGGAACTTCTGGGAATCAGCATCAAATTCTGGGAATTGAACTCCACACATTTTAAGTTGCCAAGTTTGAAAACCACTGGTATAGAATATTCATTTTAAATCTATTCCTGTATTAGTACTGATAAAATTGTGATTTAAAAACTACACTAATGGCATAATCACAACATTCTAGAGATTATTACACTTATTAGAAGAATATGAAATGCTCTAGGCATGCTGCTTACGGTAACATTATTTGCAGATGCTTCAGTTATTCATCTGAACACAATTATCTCCCTTGATTTTTCTGCAAGGGCTAAATATCCTGTGTAATATCTTTCTTTCTGTTGATGCATCTATTCAAACTATTCAAAAAGTAAAGAATTATATTTTTAGGTTTACAGCTAGTACAGTTCTGTTCTTTCTTGAGTCTTGCAAGGAAAAGTTAATTTCTATGACTAAAACATAAGTAGAACACTTTTAGTGTAATATGTGACACATGATCACAATTTTATTACCTGATATTGAAAGGCAAATTATCTTAAAGGACTTTGAAGCTGAATAGGATATATTTCTGAATGAAATACATTATAGCAGATGTGCTTTCTATGCATGTAATTGCTGGTTCAGCCCTGTTTTCACATATATGTGTTTTATTTTGAATTAGTAATTTTATTTGCTTTACCATTATAAAGTTCCACTCAAAATAAACATGTTCTCATCTGACAAAAAGTAAATTATACATAAAATATGTAGAACTTTCCAAAGATAAAAATCACTCTTGTAAGGCTATACATTTCATTTCATTTATTTAACATAAGATATCTGCATATAAGAAATGTTGGATTAGGAAAAATAAAGTATAAATACAACAACAATTTTATCATATGATGATGATACCACTTGGATAGCTGGAAACATATTTAAGCAATATGTTAATGAAGTTGAAAACAATGCAAAAGATTGTCTCCTGCCTCACTGTTTAAAAAAAAAAGCCTGAGAACATGTTAACAGACGATGCTAACAAAATGCAAAAGGTGGGTGAAAAAAATACTTAAGTGGTATTAGATCTTAACTTTGTGGGTTCATCAATTCACAGGGATTGTGACTGAAGCCATGGAGCACCTACTATCTGAACATTTAAACAAAACAAAACATTAACTAAAGTGCAGAGGCACCATACTGACAAACCTGCATATATTTCAGGCCTATAGTTTTCCCAGTTGCAACATACAACTGTGAAGGCTGAATAATTGGAAAGGTAGGGAAATTGATCCATTTAAATTGTGATGCTGGGGGTGGGGGGAGTGTTAAAAGTACCATGGACTTTAAAGAAGAATAAATAATTTATTACCAGATGAAGTAAAGCCAGAGTGATTACTAGAAGCACAAATAATGCAATAAAATGCAATATATTTTGGACATAAAATATGAAAGCATTGGAAAAGACCTGAAGCTTGGAAAATGTGAGGAAAATAAAAAAGAGACCAACAGAAGACAAGTATAAAGCTATAATAATTCAAATAAGCAATTGTTAACTTAAAATCCTATTGAGTTTATTTTCATCACAACATGAAGAATCACAAATGAATGAACAACTGCAATATGTCTGAAAGGTTGTTCTCTTGGAAATATTTTAGGTTACTTTCCTCTACTGTTAAAAAGTGTTACCTGCACATATAGTCGTGTTAAAACAGTATTCTTTTAAACAATTCAAAGTCTACCTTTCAGGTTCACTATGCTCCAGCCGTAAAAGTGACTCAAAGTGTAGATAAAGCAATGATAACAAAAAGTCAGAGTTCAAAGGAGTGAAGCATGTTTTACATGAAGAAAATCCCAAATCCAATACATACCTAGTCAATTCAATACACACAGTATATAAAGTAGTCAAATGCCTTTGATAATTTGAAGAAGGCTGTTTTCCGTGTTTCTAGATAAATAAATAGCCCAGTAAATGAACCTCAACAGGAATACAAATTGAAGATGGCCTAGTGAATGAGCTTATATCTGATGTTTGAAAACTTAAATACAGTCTAGCTGTATCATTTATGACAAATATTTCCCCTCCATGGATACATTTATGAAGTTGGCCCATTCTGTTCACTCATGAACAGCAACAGAATGTTGTTCTATTGAATGTTTTACACAGAGAGGAGGTGTGGTATATGATTCTGCTTGTGAGAGGACCCCCATTTGTATAGATCCAGGAATATTTCCGTAAGTTCACTGACTCAGAAAGGACTTGTAGAAATAGCTATCTGTCACTTCTTCTATCTGACCAGGATTCTGTGCAACATTTTTTTCTGTATCTGTCATACTTACGGTTGACATTCAGCAAAATGTTGATGATTCCCATTGCTATCTGTACTACAGCTGCTATAATAGTGTATTTTTATTATTCTACTGCATTTTATCTATTTTTAACTTTAATTTGATTACATTTGTTAATACATTCACATATTTATATTACATACATGCTTTAATTAATTGTATGCATTTTATTGTCGTGTTCTCTGGCCCAAAGGCTATAATAAAGATTTGTTTGAATTACATTAGTACAGTGAAGAGATGGCTATTTTTATAATTGTATAAAAAGTAAAATAATCTTTTGGATTTTCTTTTCCCTATTTAAGTAAAGATACGAAGTATCTTTTCCACTATGTTGACAATATAATACAATAATGGTTGAACTTTTCTAGCAGCTGAGTTTAAATCATTTAAACAACATATTTCAGGTAATTAGTGCACTGAACTATATGGAATGAAACTTTATGAACAGATTAGAAAATAATAGATACTGAGTAATATCATAAAGGTCAACCATTTTTACTGTATTAATTTAAAATAAATTCAAGTATTTTTAAAACCTAAATTAATTTGCAAGTTTCAGTGAAGGAATTATTTCTGGGATTGGAAACTTAATATTTTATCAAAAGTTGTCCATCACATTATCCCATTGAATCTTTTGTAGCAGAACTAATATTTGATTAAAGAAAACTGTATTTCTTAATGTGAGTAAGTGCCACTGAACTCAAAAGACATGCTTCTGAACTAGAAGTTTGATTAATTGTATTAGGTTGCTTCATCTGATATAATCCATATAGAGTCACTTTGATACAATGATTCATTGGAATCTGAATTCACTGGGCCTATATTCTAGTCCCTCTTAGACACAGAAGCTACAGTAGCTAGCTGACTTGACCAGCCCAAAGCTGGAAAGTGTAAAACAAAAATAAAATCCTAAAATGGTACAAGCTACTTCCAAAAATGTTGCAACAAAACTTGCTTGGACTTGTCTATTGCCACCAATGATAAAGACTGACAAGTAGTGGTGCAATTCAACTGGTGTAACAACCAGTTCAGTGATTGCGCGCTTCGCTTCGTGCGCATGCCCACCCTTAAAAAAAGCCCATTTTCAGCTATAATACTTACCTTCTACTGCAGCCCCAGTGAGTAAAACAGCTGAGGTGTGGCAAAACTGCTCTGCCACGCAAATTAGTTGTGCTCCAAAACAAGGAAGTAAAGCACAGGAAAGAGCAGGGGCAGGTGGGTGGGGCCAAATAACTGCGGGAACTACTGGTTTGCCCAAACCAGTAGAATACCACCCCTGCTGACAAGTAAGCATTCAAGCACAAACAGAAACACATAAAAGCAAACCTTCCACTTTCTACATAAAGCAGGGTCCCCAACCCCAGGCATGGCCCACTACTAGGCCGCAGCCTGTTCAAAACTTGGGAGAAATGGGCAAGTGTATGTGCATGAAGCTCCATTCACACAAGTGGCAGATAAGCACGTGCACAAAGCTCCACTTGGGATGTTGCTTGTGCTCACAGCTCCATTTGCATGTATGGAGCTTCATATGCTTGCACAAGTGCCTGCCACTTGCACAAGCAGAGCTTTGTGCATGAGTGCAAGCACCCTCTGCTCGAGTGCAAAGCTCCATTTGTAGGAGTGGAGGGTGTGTGTATTACTCACATAAATGCAGCTGTGCACACACAAGTGCATCTACTACTCACATGTCCTCCCTTGTTGACCTGGGCCACCAAGCTGAAAAGGTTGGGGACTGCTGGCATAAAGTGATGTACTTCCAAAACAATGATTCTAAAGCAAATAACAAGGAACATATATTTGAAAACGTGTTTAAAAATAGGTTGTATGATTAATTAAACCAGCTGAACTTCACTTCAGCTGATTCAAGTGATTATTAATTGAAGCTATTCTATTAAAATTATAAACTGTATATTGTATAGACTATTTAGTTTAATTGCAGTTCATGTGAAATTAACTGGAATCACTGTTTGTAGGAGATAAGGATTTCAATTACTATGTGTGTGTAATAGAAATCATTATAGAAACATGTTGTCTGATATATCAGCTCTCTAAAACTAGAGCACCTACAACAGGGTAAAAATGTTTTACCACCCAGTATAGAAGCAAACTGTTTCTGTTCTGTTATGCATATGCCAGTAAGGTAAACCTCCTATGAGCAGGCCACTATTATTTATTTTACAACTTACCTATAACCATTAACTTTATTGAAATCATACATATGCATGCGAAATTCAACAATACATTCAGAACAGGGTTGCAGCCCCTGAATTATTATTAAAGGGTATTTTTCTAGTCATTGAAGGTAGCAGTGCAAGTTGATCTTTTTATAATACTTCCAATACTTATGTCACTCTTCTATAATATAAGTAGATTTACAGCCATTTGTTTAATGACTGTTTGAAGTTATGGTGACACTGAAAAATCTGACTTATGACCAGTACTTGCATTTAATGATGATGGTGATTATTATTATTATTATTATTATT
>AZIM01002355.1:169510-179512 GCA_000516915.1 Ophiophagus hannah
AAGCCACACCCACAAATTAGGCTACACCCATAGAACCAGTTGTTAAGAAATTTGAATCCCACCCCTGCCTATGTATAAGCCTTTAGCAACAAATCAGCATAATTGAACCTTCATGTGTAGACCTGGTCTTTTCTGCCAGAAAGTATTAGAGACATGAATTACATCAAAAGTAAGATGGTAGGCATTAATAAATAATCAATTATGTAATATCTCATAACTTATCAGCTTCTCTAACTCATACCTTTACCCTTTTACTAAAATTGCCGTTGCATTTATTAAATTAATAATGGAGTGTTGATTATTTTTCCCCTGAAGATTATAACTGACTTCAAAGAAGCAGCTATGTAAAGATCTGCAGTCAGCACACCTCTTTTCTTTCCTTCATAACATCAACCCTACAATATCGGAAAGACTGAGAAAATGATTGAACCAAAGTCATTTATGGCTAAAGGGGGACTAGAACTTGAATTTCCCTAATGACTTGCATCCCCAATGTCAGTGCAACAGCTTAGTCACTATATCATACCTATTGTCTAATTTGAGAGATTAGTCACTGTTGGAACTACCATGCCAATTATATATAAATTATTCTCAATTTACTTTTTCTTTCAATCTATTGAGAGAGAGACCATGAAAATGTTTTTATTCATGCTATAGAAGTGTCTAAAAATATCTGGTTTTCTTTTCCCAGGTGCTTTTTCATCTATTCTGAAAAAGACTTACAACAAATCAAAGGCAAGGTTACATTCCCTTTGCCTAGCTTTGGAGTCTTCTAAATTCAATACTATTTTAGAGAAGTTCAATTAGTGACAATAGACTAAATAATATGGTCATATCTCAACAAAACAAACATTGCATGCATCTAATACATAACCAAAGAACATCCAGAATAGATTAATTAAATGCACACAACATAAGGGTCATTTGAAATATGGTTTAGCAACTTTAACTAATACAAAAATGTACTAAATGCTGCCACAAATACTGGTAGGATTTTGTCCCATGCATATGGCTGTTAATTAATTTCTGGGTCTGTTTAAAATATTGATATTATATTAAACAGTCTTTAATTTTCCACTTACATCCAATGTGGATTATCAGCATTGAAGATCATGCTTGCATATTTCTTTATAAGGAATTAGATGAGGAATTATGTAAAAGGGACTCAGCAACAGCAAACAATGCTGATTGTAAGGCAACGAATTGCAAGTGGAGTCAGTTACAATAGATTTTACATTAAAAATGTATGTTAAAGATTACATTTTAAAGCATAGTCTTGGAAAAACAACGTTAAGGGGTGACTTAATTTTTTTTTAATGAATTATTATATTTTGTATTGGGCAATTCACTTTCCATACCTGTCAAAGACTTTCATGAATTAAAACAAAACCCATCAAGTAGCATATGAATGGATTGTGGTAATTCAGATGATATATATACAGCAGAACTAGTAAAAATTCTCAGGTTTGAGGTACATGAATGAATCTAACAATTTGAAAAAAATTATGAACTCTTTAATTACTAGATACTAGTAAAAATAAATTGAGTAAAACATGTGGAAAATGAATTGTCAATTAGTTATGTTTTCCCATAAGAAAAATAGACTATTTATGGATGAAGGGTGATGGATAAGATAAAGGAAATTAAGTGACTGGATCCATTGTTACTATTTTGCTTAAAAGTATAAGATTTTCAAATGATGGAATTAATCACAAACATGTTCAGTATTATTACAGAATCAGTTAGCCACTGCAGCACATTGGATTTGATTACAAAAAGAGATTTTAGAGCACACAGAAGCATAAGCATCTTTCTGCAAGGCTTTAGAACAGAGTTTTTCCTCCTGGGAATCATGCAGATGGTGCTATATGATCTTGGAAAACATATAGTTATTTTAAAAAACTTCAGAGAGATACCAAAGCACTTTTTTGGAACTGCAACTTAATCATTGCACAACTCTATTGTCTACGGGAAAGATATTTTACAAGCAGCAGTTCTGACAGGTTGCTGCTCAAATTCAGATACAATCAGAAACAGGTACTGATTAGTACTTTGATGGGAGACCATTACAAAATTATTTTTTTAAAAAAATCAATCTACATAAACATATATACTGTATATATATGCTTCTGTAGGTTGTTGTTTTAAATTAATTTTATAATGGTCTCCCATCTAAGTACTAATCAGGTTGGACCTGCTCAGCTTCTTTGGAATCAGCCAAAGTCAGGTAGATGCTGCCATCTGCTGTAGACTCGGTTACCACTTTTTTGGGCTTACCTATGAAGAGGATCTTGGGATATGTTACAAACATTTTCAGGTAATTTTTATGGTGGTGGTCTGTGAGTCTGCATGGGATATGTTTAACGGCACCCACGGCAATAGAATTTCAGCTATATTGTTCAAAAGGATGCTTTCTAGTTTGTCTTGGAAACTTGATATATCGATCACTTTTAAGAACAGCAGCAACAAGTTGAGTTTTGTGAAACAAGGTATCTTAACTGCCTGACACCTGTGCTATCTCCTAGAATGATTTGAAAAGATGTATTGTTCTTAGAATACCAATCTCGGGTTACCTTGACAACCAGAGATGATGCATAATTCCACTGTGCATCATACTATGCTTCCATTTCAGCATTCATAGACTTTGATCTTTTTCATTTGTTTATTTATCAAACTAACCCTTCAAAATATCAACATCAGATAGAAAAGAAAAAATAGTTTGCAGACACTGAATGTGCATTTGATTAGAAGAGGTAAGGACATGTGTAAGAGACTTCTAGCATAGAAAAAATATTTTATTCCCCTTTTTATCACTGCACTAAAATAAAAATATGTATTCCCCTTTTTATCACTGCACTAAAGTAAACAATGTTTTTTTTAAAATAATCTTATCTTAGCATTCAGGGACTGTACACAGATTATATGTTGCAAATACAATATATTCACACAACATACATGTATTTGCATACATTTGCATCAGCATAAACAAACAATTGTCATATTTCCTAAACCATGCCTTCTCAGTCTATAGTCTTGAGCAGCATAACGAAGGTCCTCTCTGTATCATGTTTCTACATCCAAATCATTACATTTCTGCTAAAAGAAGTAACATCTTAGGTGGAGTTGCTGAGAAAGAAAGTAGAAATGAAGTTTTGTTTCCCTTTATCCAAACCTTAATATTAATATTAAAAATCAATTTTAATGTATACAATATAATATTCAGCATTAAAAATGCTTAAATGTTTTAATTAAAATGAAATAACTAGTATTGACTTTTAGCTACTGACTTTTTTAGTATAACTTTAAGTTATACTTTCATATATGATACTTAGTAAGTTTATTTGTGTGTATCTATTAAATTCAAGTGATTATGTGAACAGTTACTACTTATTTTATGATTCATCCCACCATCAGGCAGATGTTTAGACTGGATTTGGCCTTTATATCCACCTACTGAATCCTTTCCAAGGACCTGAGATAGGCAGAAGTTGTGTTGTTGTGTTGCAAGTATTATCATTGGATGAAAGCTGTTTCAAGTAAAGATGTTTTGTAATTTTGTCAATGCTGATGCTGTTCAAGTAATACTCCAGATGTTTTGAGATTGTACCCAAGGAGCCTTTTATTGGTACTATCTTTGCTTTTTTTTTTTTTTGTTCTCCAGGTAATACAATGTCCAATACCCAGACTTTCTTGTCTTTCTTATTAACAATTATTAAGTCTGGAGTATTCTGTGACAGGTATTTGACTATCAGAATTCTAAAATCCTAGAGCATTTTAACTTTTTCACTTTTTGTTACTTGGTCTTTGGTAAATGGTATTTCTTGCAGGTATTCCAATGCATCATTGTTGTTATTTTGTCATGCTATGGTTCGCAGCCAGTGTGCCATTTTGTCCTTAATGTGCAATTTGATGATCTTCTTGGCTATAGCCATTACTTGCTGTTTTGTTATTTCTAGTATTTAATCTTCTTGTTCTACCTTGTTTATATCTGATCGTAGTGTGCTGATCTAATTTTCTAGCCTGATCTATTTTGCAGTACACTGTTTGGCTTTGGCTTTTGTTTGTTGATTTTGCAGTCCAGGTACTCACTCATAACTGTAGCTGTTGTGTACATTTGTTAATTTGTTAATTGCAGTGAGATGGTACTTGTATTTGTATCTTTTAATATTTGTATCTTTTAATATTTATGCAACCTGTTCCTTTGGAAAAACCTTCAGTGTAGGCAACCTTATTCTATTGTTTTTGTGCTGTTCTAGATACTCAGTTATTCTTCGTTGCAATTCCCTTTTTTTAAGTTTTTTAAGTTAGAGGGCTTTATTCTTTCTGACGAATAGGGCAGAGGAGAAGGTGCCTGATTTGAGAATGAAAACAATTCAATAGCTGGCTTCATCTATTGCAGATTTCCCTTGGTTTGCCTCTACAGTATGAACTATTTCTGTTAAGAAATTTCCGCAATTTCTTTTCAGTTCTTCCAATTCTGCTTTCTGTGAATATTTTATATTATAAATGGATATTTGTATGCTAACTTCTGCTCTATTATTTCTGATTCTGGTTTTTTTTTCCAGAATTGGTCTATTCTTTTCAGTTACATGCTTTTTGTTGGACTTGATTTGTAATAACACATCATTATTACTTCCAATCTTTATAAAGTATATTTGAGATGGGTAAAGAACTTTTCTTCCAGTAGTCCTGCAATTGCTGGCTCTGATGACTCAACCTGAATCCTGTAGCTAACCTATAGTAGACACTTTAGCTTGTTTATATTTTGTCTATGTTGTGGTTCCACCCGTACTTGCTTGTAGGCAAATATTATTTCTTGCAAATATTCCAATCCTCCTTTTTTTCTAGTTTATGTTATTAGAATTAACATTTTAAAACATTCATGGATTTCATTATCTGAAACTTGTCCTGAAGCTTGGTTAGTCAATGAGCCTGGTCAGGTCTGTTCCAGAATTATTCTATCATCCTATGCTACTTACTTCAAACAGAGTTGGAATGCTTATTTCATTACTTTAACATTTTATCTCATGTTTCTGCCTTAAGTATGCAAGTGAACTTTCATCACACCTAAGGTGAAAATTGTCCTTATTAATCTTCAATATATAGGCCAAACTGTAAAATACAAACTGGTAAATTGAGAAATAAAATGACATCAGCTAGCTAAGCCAAACAGCCGCTGAAATGAAACAATGTACATTCAATATGAACTGTGTTCATTCAATACAGAAACAGCCAAACAGATATTCTAGAATATACCAACCAGAAATATTTTAGAATGATGAAAGTGTCTAGTGTAGAACTTAGTTGGCAGTGGTTTGAGTTATCCAGACTTAATATAATTCATAATTTCCTGGACATACACTCCACTGAAGTGTAATGAAGAATTTTTACTCTTCTCTGTATCAAATAGTAATATATTTTTACTTTAAGTTTCTTGTTTTCAAAAATAGATTCTTTACTGATGTCCATTCCAGAAAAATGGAACGGTGATATTTATTTATTTATCTTCCCTGATGCAATAATAGAATAGACACAACTCTTAATTTTTATTTAATAAAGAGATGTGCATGTGGTTTGTAGTCATTTTTCAGTACTATATAATAACAGTTATTGTTAAGCCTCATATTTCCACAATAAAAGGCAGGAAATATATGCAAAGTGATCAATCTCCTCCAATTAAGTTAAATATGCACTCCATCAATGAAAATTTCAGATTTTCCTTTCATTTGAACAACAACAAAATGAAAGCAATTTCTTTTCAGTCCAAATGAATGAGTATGATTGGGGGGAAAGTGTTCAGCATAGTACTAAAGGAAAGCACAGACCATCCTAGTTTTTATCTTACTCTAAATCATTCACTCAAAACTGTACTTCTGTACTTCCTGTGCAATCAAGGAAAACCAATTGATAAAGGGTGTGTGTGGTTACAATGCTTATGCAAAGCAACACAGCAATCAGTAGTGACAAAGTACTAATGAGGACTGGAATTGCAATTAGTAACCACATACCTTCATCTTCCCATTCTTTCCTGATTTAGCATTTGACTCTTCATGGGCTGTTTTTGAATAAGACTGGTACTGGTTACTTATACTGAATGATGATTTCCTCTTCTTTTAGCAACTTTGAAAGTCAGCAGTACTGAGGATAACATAAACTCTGTCAAATGTATCAACCAAAGAATGCTGTTCATCCAAAAGAATAGAAGGTAATGCATGTAACGTGATGGTGGCTGTGGGCTGCCTTTTCTAATCCAAAGATGATCTAGCTTAACTTAACCCATTAACCTAATATTGTTTTTATTTCTGTTCCTTAACATGAATCTATAGGATTATTTTTTAAAATTGTTTAGTCAGGTAGTATTGATCAATTTGCTAATGAAATTGTGTGTGTGTGTGTGTGTGTGTGTGTGTGTTCTCAGTAAAGTTTAAATATAGTCAAGTGTTGCAGCAATGGATAAAGCTAGAAGTAAAAGAAAGGTTTTGATATCAAATTGAAGAGGGAGTTGTAGCTATGGGTTCTCTACTCCTGATGTTATCTAATTCAGATAGAAGTGAAAATTATTAAAATATACTGCCTAGTTAATAAAATCTCCAATTAATTTTATGAAGCAAAATTTAATTAGTACTGTTCAAACTTTATTCTGACTTTCTTTCTCTATATGATACACATGGACTTAAAACTAAGGAAAACAGCTAATGGGTTTTTTTTAAGGAGGACATTCCATGAGAGATAAAATACACTTTCACACAACTTCTTCATTCTCAAAAGAAAATTGAAGTCAATTCCCCTAATTGCCTTCATTTCTTTTTGCCCTTAACACATGTATAATAAACTAAAAACTTCATGAATCCCACAAGTCCTTCCAGCTGACACAAAAAAGTTGAAAAAGTAACATCCAATCAGTTTCCTGACCCCTGAGATGCCATAATTTGTGAAGTAACAGAAATAAGAATAATCTCTTTGCACAGAAGGGAAAGTAAATGAATTGCTAATCCACTCAGCCATGTTTTCAGCACTTACAGCGAGCTATGAGGACAGCATATCTGCAGATGCCTCTATTTTTTTTAATTTGTTGTGCAAGGTTACCACATCAGTATCACTGAGCAAGCACACAGTTTTACAAAAAAACGAACAAACCTGGTTGTTTATTTCCGTGACAGCAGAAAACACCAAAACTGAACCAAACTATTTTGATTTATACCTTTTACCTTCTTCCCAAAATAATCCAAGCAAATTGGTCAGGGATAAAATTTCCAACAGTTCTTTCTATTTCTCTTTTCTTTGCAGATGATCTGCTGACATGTTGCTGTTTTTTTGTTTTTTTGTATTTTCTCAAACTATGATGAGTCATTAAAACTTATTTTTATTTTATCTATTTCCAGGAATATCATTGTTACTATTGTTGTTAATAATATATAGTTGTATTTTCCCAAAGTGTTTGCTTGAAACAAAATTATCCTGAAATAAAAATTGACACTCCATGGCCAAGAGGAAACTTAAAATGGAGAAATCATACTTTCCTTTAGCTCAGCTTTTCAAGTTTAGCAAAAGAAAATATTAGCTTTGTTGTGTCAAATATGCCATACTTGAATTAGAAATAGATCATCACAACTCTTAAACTTTATCACCATTATGGCATGCCAATAACCCACAGCTCTTTCTGAATTGGTGCAAAATCTTGTGGAAGTATCCTTTTATTGGTACCTCAAGTTCATAATTACTGTGGGTGATTTCTTCTGAGCTGGCCGCATTTTCTGAAACTTCTTATAGAGCTTGAAAACACCAAACAGCTCTTCCATTGGCATGCTATGCCCAGAAAATTATCTTTGCCAAAGGTTAGTTTCAGAAAAACCCTGAAAAATGAAATAATTTGGAACTCAATTTCTTTTGGTTAATGTTGTCAAAGGAAATCCAGGACAAGTTTTTAAAATTAAAGCCTTTATGATCTGAATCCAAGTTTTCAAAACAGCTACCTTTGCCTTGCCTTTTTTCCCAAATTATTTGAAATATATTTCAATTAAAATATTGCTATTATTTTGGTTTATAATATAATGAAAGTAAAAAAAAAGTGAAATACCATCCTTAAAACAAAGAGAGCAGGAGAACATAGGTGAATATATTTCAAAGGAAACAAAATGGGTAAGAGCCAAAATTGGTACAATTTAGAAGGACCACTACATCACTATGACAAGTCATTAAATCTTATTTTTATTTTATCTATTTCCAGGAATATCATTATTACTATTGTTAATAATATATAATTGTATTGACAACAAACTCAATAAAGAAATATTGATATATCATTTTCAAAATACCAGTCATGTAGCTTGAACATATTTTTATGTTCAATGTTTTAAAATATATCATTAATAAATTCCAGTTTATTTCAGAGATGTACTACAGCTTTTTTCCTGTTTCTTTCCCATGCAAATCTTCTAATTCCCCCTTCTCCCTTTTTATTTTCCTTTCCTTTCCTTTCCTTTNTCCTTTCCTTTCCTTTCCTTTCCTTCTTTCGTTTCCTGGCTTCTATTTGTTTGCCTTACTGTAGTCATTTGCTTCTATTAAAATATTTCTGATTTACACCAGCAAGACTAGCTAAGATGTTCAAGGATATGTCTTCTAAGTGCTGGAAATGTAACCAGATACCAGGCTCACATTACCACATGTGGTGGATGTGCCCAAAGGCAAAAAAAAAAAAAACCTAAACAAAAATACATACTTGGATAAAAAATGAGAAAAGAACACATAGGCTTAAAACTGGAAATATTTATGTTGGAAAAAGAAAGATATAATAAAGGGAATATGTACTTAATACTACATGTATTAACAGCAGCTAGAATTGCATTTGCACAACACTGGAAGAGCATAGAGATCCCTACATAAAATAATGTAATAAAAAAATACTAGAATGTGCAGAAATGGACAGATTAACACTTAAAATTAAAGACAAGGAAGACACTGAATATTTCTTAATATGGGATTCATTTTATCAATGGTTAACGAGCAGAAACAGAAATTAAATTTTAAAAAATACTAGAGAATGACTAAATGCTTTACTAAATGGATAAGTAAGCACTGTTGTTATTATATATTTATTATCAATGTTATGATGAGACATCATTGTTACTATATGATTAGTACTAATGTTATGAATGCTATTGTTATTATGACGATGATTATTGCTCAAATTAACTATACCCAGACAACACACTGTTTATTAAAATTGTTGCTCTTTCTATATTTAATAAAATAATAAAAGAAAAAAGAAAAAATATCTTTGGTTTACATTCAGACACTTCATAAGTTTACATAGTTTCCTTTTAAAATCATGTAAGTTAATGATCATTGTCACACGTTGATAATGAATTTTTCAGATTTATTATGTGCTATGAGAAATGTTTCCTATCGTGTGTTCTGAATCTCATTCAACTGAGTTTACTTGGATGACCTTGGTGTTCCCTTCTCCATTCAAGTCATAATTTGCCCTGCTCAGTGCCTATAGTTTGAGACTTGTCATTAAGGAAGATGTTCAAAGTCTCTAGTCAATTTGGTTTTCTGTTTCCAGCTTACACGTATTATAGTTTCCAGTTAAAAAGCCATCAATATTATAGCCATCAATATATAATTATACCATGATCTTAATATTACATTTATTCATTTCAGATTTAATATCACTGCCTTAACTATATGCACAGTTTTTTGTTGAGGAAATACTCAATTTAGATTATTCTATTTTTTTAATTTATGAATTAAGTATTTCAATACTATATAAATAATATTACCTTTGGAAATAAGGTTTACATATATAATGAAAAGAATTGATACATTTAGAATTAGAATTAGAATTCTTTTTATTGGCCAAGTGTAATTGGACACACAAGAAATTTGTTTTAGTGCAAATGTTCTCAGTATACATAAAAGAAAAGATACATTCGTTTAGNATTGTAAGGATACAAGCGACAAAGTTAACAATGATACAGTCACAAGTGGGAGGGGATGGGT
>AZIM01002355.1:179524-200649 GCA_000516915.1 Ophiophagus hannah
TGAGAAGATTAATAGTAAAAGTAGTGCAGACTTTGTAAATAGTTGGANAGTGTTGAGGGAATTATTTGTTTAGCAGTTCTCAGTTTTCCAAATTTATACTAATATTTTTTGTTTCTGCACAAATTTAAAAGTAGATTTATAGATTTGTACACTTTTATGTGTACTTTTAACAAAATGCCATCTGACTTTCTCATTTTTCTCATTTATATATTTTTTTAATTTCCCCCAATTATTTATCATTCCATATTGTGGGAAGCAGTGGATTCACATCAAGTTAAATTTGATTTTTTTTAAAAATTTGATGTGGTGAAGGATAAACAGGCTACAGGCTATGTTCCTATCTCAATTTCCCAAGTTCTTTTTAAGAAATAACTGAAACTAGATTGAAATCCCACAATGCTATACAGATAATCCACAATTTAAATACATGCATTTGAGAAAATACTAAAGATCAAGTTATGATCAGAATGCAAAATCAGTTCAATTTAGAAAGCAAGAACCTTTTTTTAAAAAAAAATAAGGCTCAAATATTTGGAGTGATCCCTGTTTCAAATAACCATGACTGCTTGACTTTTTCAGCTACATGAAAATATTTTTTTCTGTTGTGAGCAGAGTGCTATGGCAACAAAATAATAATAAGAATATTGAGATGGAATTTATTCTTAATTGCTTCTACAGTGCAAGCCATCTTTACAAAGTGCACATTTTCATTATTCTTATTTTTCAGAGATGATGCGTTTTTTTCTTAATATTTACTTTTCCATTTTCCTGAACTTTTCAGTATTTCTAAAACAACCAATTATCATTTAATTGACTTACTTTACACTTAGGAATTCTACATACAAGCACTCTTCCTCCTTCTTCTTACCATGAATACAAATTTTGTAACCATAAATGTCCTATTGGCTTTTCACTAAAATCTGTGAAGTACTCACTATCATGTTGATTTCTTTTTTTCTTAAGGAAAACATGCAACCTTACCCTATAATTTTAATTTTATATTTGTATTTTACATTTTTCTCATTGCTATTATAGTACACATGTACCACTTCACACATCTATTTATGATTTCAACATGCATGCAGAAAGGTGCTACATGTATATGTATATCTTCTAACCTAGTCAGGATTCCCCTCAAAGAGAGGATTACACATTGGCACACAAATAAAAGTGCCTTTTCCCATGTACAAAATGTATAAATAGCATAATGGGATTTTGACTGTATTGGTAATAAAATATGAACTTCATTGCTTATTTTAATAGCATGCATTTATGGGTACTTTGACCTACAATCAGCCACTTAGCAATATTCAAAGTTACAGTAGATCCTGCAAAAGCTATATATACCACCTCTGACAGGAGATTTTACAGTATCCTTCCCCTGCAACACCCACCAAGCCATGCCCACAGAACNNNNAGTAAAAAAATTTGAATCCCACCACTATGCAGCACCCTTGTAGTCATTTGTCACAACCAACTGCAGAATGCTGCAGTAGCTGTTCCCCCACCTATCTCCTCTCCCAGACTGCCCCACTGGGTTATCAAAGGTCTTGGGCCTGCTTCCCACCTCAATAGGCCAAATACTCTCCTCATCCCATGTCAGCCATTGCATCCTTATTTTTCAAAGATATCTAGAGCACTTCAGAACTTGCATTAGCAAAGCAGAGCAGGCCACTCTATTCCTGGGCTCTATTTCCATGCCCCCTGGCCTAGGACAAAGTGGATTGCTCTGTTCCCTAAGTGGTCTCTGGAGATCTTTGAAATGTAAGTGTAATGGGTGATAGGAGTGAGGGATGGAATGTAGGCCCATGAAGCAGGAAGCAGAGCATGTGGTGCCTCAAGTATGGGGGAGGTCTTGGGAGGCCTAGGCAGGTCTGTACTAGGTCTCTCAGCTCACTTCATGCTTTGCTTAATGACTCTTGTGTTTGCTTAATAACAAGAGAACTGGTCACCTTGCTAAATAACCATCATGACTTTTGACCACAATGGGTAGGTTCCATTATGATTGTGAGTTAAGAACTGCCTGTATTAACAAACATGCATTACAATTAGCAGATACTATCGGAGTTACTTGATAGTTATGTCGGCTGCATATAAATTTAATAAATAAATTTAAAAATAAAAGGCTAGTCCTAATATCTGTGTGGTGCATCCAGGTAGCTGAAGCACTTCCTTTTTCTTTTACCTATCCATACACTGAGATAATATTTGGAAAAAATTCTTTAGATGTCAATTAAGGTAGCACATAAATCTTATCATTTTGTAGAATTCAAGGTTTCATAAGTTTGTGTTCTACCAATACAATCTTTATGATTCCTGGTAATGGTCTGTCCTTCCTTCCTTCCTTCCTTCCTNNCTTCCTTCCTTCCTTCCTTCCTTCTCCACTCCATTCCACTCCACACCCTCCCCCAGATTTAGATATTTAAATTTAGATAGATATTAGCCCCAAAAACCCCACTCTGAATTGTTAAAAATAATAAATGATGGTAGAAAGTTTTTTGCCATTGCCCTTCTACTTAATAGTCATGAGATTCCAACTACCTCTGGCTCAAATATACTACCAACCAGCATGTCAGAAACTCAGTTGTAGCCATCAGCTAAATTAGCTCTTGCCATGCTGAGTTGCTATGCTCCTGGGTTCTATATATATTTTATAACCAGTCCTTATTTCAAGAAAAACATGATCTATTTTGGGTTCTTGTTTTCTTTCTTTAGACATCCTCTGCCATGGTGGATGAAGCAAAATAAAAAGAGGGAAATATATCTTTTTGAACATGAAAATTAAAATATAATGTGGAAAAGTATTGTGTAAGTTACATTTCTGATAAATATTTAGAATTTAGGGTTATATTTACAAAGATATGGATTTGAGCATATTTATTAATGTGTATAGCTACATAACCCAGCTAGATGGCAACACTTGGCTGAATTAAAATACATGTGTACATACACACACACGCACACACACACACACACAGAGAGAGAGGCCAAACCGGGAAGTTGAGAACAGATCCCTGAAGAAAGGAAAATTCTTCCATTTTTATTATCCATTAACCAAAATTTATGCCTCCATGAAATCATGAGGAAACTTGAAGAAGGATTTATCTTTTATAGGTATATAACATTTATTATAATTTATGGTGTGTCTTGGAACAATGAAAGCTACTGAGTTTAATTTATATATCCAAAGAATTTGAGGAAATTCTATTTGTAAATTCTATCTGAGGTGGGAATAATATTTTTTTTTATTTGTCAACTTGTATGACATCTCAATCACAAAGTGACATCTCTGGTATTAAGACAACTCATTGCTGACTAGGTAAATGGATGCTGAAAGGCTTTAAAATGCCTTATAAGACTTTTATTACTTAATTTCCATAGGTGTTATAAAAAGCTGTTATTTGAAAATCTACACTATGTATAAAAATAAGCTTATTTTAAAGAGTTGATGATTGATTTGCTGATTGAATTATCATATAGTACATTGTAAGCAGAGACTGATGCAACAGTTGTATAGGATATATACAATGGGGGACTTCCAGCAGTGACGTCGTGCTGTGGTGATGCAGAGGAACAGCACTCCATTCCCTGTGAGTTTTTGTGTTTGGTGGCCATCTGAGGCAAAGTTTGGTCCTGGAGGGACTAGCAAGGGAAAGGGGAACTCTTGGAGGCAGCGAGAAGAGGTGCGGTTTCTAGCTGTACTAAGAAGGGAGGCTTCAGCCTGATACGGAAGAAGCCGGCCTTTATGGCAGACCCAGAGGCATGAAGTGCTGTTTTGAAGAAGGAAGCAAGGAGAGAAGACAGCATAGCAGCAACAGGCAAGCAGTGGATTTACACAAGTTTAGGAGATCAGTGAAGAGACAACTGGAGGACCAATCAAGAAGATAAATGAGTCTCCAAATAGAAAGGTTTTATCCCAAAAGACAGGTGGCATTTTGTATTAGGATCAGAATAGCACCTAGAAGAAAAGACCAGCCAGAAAAACAGCAAAAGAGGAGATAAAAGAAAAGAGACAGGTGTATTGCTTTTTGGGGAGAAATAACTATAGAATTGATCTTCGACGATCTAGAATTTGGAGCTCCAATGGAAAGAAAACGGGTTTGACGGCTGTGAGGAGAAATTGCAGAAAAGTGACTGTGTAGATAGTGTGAGACTGCCATTGTGAGAAGAGAGAAGAATTGAGAACTTATGCAATAGTGAGATCAACCGGAGGAATGATATTTAAGCATCTAATCTCTTATATTTTCTGGTGCCTTTAGGAAAGTAGATATCTGTATTGTACAATTACTAAAAAGTGAATATATTTAGATGTAAAAGACTAGGGAATATCTTGATAAAGATTAATAATAGAAAATACTTGATATAGAAACTTTGTAAGTAGACTTTATATATATTTTAGTGTCAACTATACAAATTACATTTATATAAACTTATACTTTACTCTCTTTAGATATACATATTTAAGATCTCATATAAGAAATTAGAATTGTAGATATATTTTTATTTATAATATAGTAATATTTTGTGCTAATATATATCTTTTGGTTATTACTTATATTTACTATTAACTATTAAATGTATTTATTGTATTCACTGTATTTATTATTTATTTCTTACTAATTGATAATAACTATATTTATTAACATTTATTGTATTTATTATTAATTACTAGTACTATTTAGTAACATTTATTAATATTTATTGATATCTACCCTGAAAGATAAAATTATATAGAATAGAAAGAGAATAATATAAACTATGGGAATCCATAGTATAGAGCATATTAATTAAACTGGATGGTAATTTGGGAGAACATATATAAAATCTTAGGAGAATAACATAAAATTATAAAAGAGATGACAGCATCACAAACCTGAAAACAGGAAAGAAAACTACACCTTCGTTGTCAATAACTAGCCTATCCACATCAAGCCAATGACTAATCGAAGGAATGTTTACCACTGTGAATACAATAAAAAGTGAATACCACCCCCAATATGCAGACGATGCAATCCACATTGTTGACAATACAGGAAACGATGGTTAAACTCCAGGAAAACATGTCAAAAAACCATGGAGAAATAAAATCAGAAATGGGAAAGATGAAAACAGAGATACATAAACTTGACAACAGGATGGGCTCAATCCAAGAAGTGATCCAGAAAAACAAGGAAAGAATAAAAGCAATTGAAAATAGAACAGAACAAACTGACAAAAAACTAGAAATGGTGGACCAAAAGATGACAGGGCTGAATAAAGACCTGGAAGAATCCTTGATACATTTTTTCTGAGGTACCAGAACATAATGGAGAGAAAGGAAGAGGATGTGGGCATGTTGATGGCGGAATTGATTGCAGAAGCCCTTCCGAGGGATAGGCAGGAAATTTTAAATGAATTAGATGAAGTCTACAGAGTGTACACAAGCTAAGCCAGATTTCATAGACTCCCCAGAGAAGTACACATAACATTTGCCTATAAAAAAGTCAGGGACATTATATATAAGATCACAAGAGAAGAGCTAATAATGTACAAAGGGAAAGAAATAATTACATTGAAAAAAATCCCTAGAAGAGTCCACAAAGAATGGAAGGACTACCATTTTCTAGTGACCCAATTAAACAAGAGAAATATTCTGTTCCGATGGATTACTCCGGAGGGAATGCTGGTCTCCTGGAATGATAAAAAGATCAAAATCGATAGTTTGGAATAGGCCCAAGATCTCCATGACCAGTTAGTTGGACCAGAGGAAGAATATAGTAGCAGAGAAGAGTTAGAATTGGTGAGTCAAGATGAACAACAGCAGGAGGCCAGAGAGAAAGAGCAAGAAAAGGAGAATAACAAGGAGAAAGAACAAAAGGAAGAAGAAGGAGTAAGAACGAAAACTCAAAGAGTAACTAGGACAAATAGAAGGCAGTGACTGGAACAAAAATTAAAAATGGAAGAAGAACTGAAACTAATATCTATTAATGTCTAATGGCCTAAACTCACCATCAGAAAGAAGACAAATATTTTCCAAATTAGTGAAACAAAAAATGGATATTGTGTGCCTCCAAGAGGTATACATTAAAAAAGAAGATGAGAGATATTTACAGTGTAATAAATTGGGGAAACTTTATGCAACGTTAGCAGGAGAAAAAAAGGAAGGGTGGCAGTATACATTAAAGAAGGGATAACAGCTAAACCAGTACATACAGATACAAAAGGAAGAATATTGATAGTTGAATTAACAATAGGGAAAGAAATATATTATTAGTTGTTATATATACGCCTAATAAAAACCAAAGTGAGTTCTATACAAATGTGCATGATAAAATTGTAGAAATAGGGAATAATAATGTATGTCTAATCAGTGACTATAATGCAATAGTGGACATTAAAAAAATTATGCTAGTGATAAAAAAAACACACATAAAAGGAATATACTACCCCAAACCTTTTTTGAAATGTCAGATGAATTAAATTTATTAGACTTATGGAGAACATTAAACTCAGGAGAAACTTAAATTCACCTTTTATTCTAGTCCTCACAAATCCTGGTCAAGAATTGATATGGCCTGGATAAATGGAGACCTAATTAAAAATATTGAAACAATAGAGATTATGTCAAATACTTGGGCTGACCATAACCCTCTTAAAATAATATGGAAAGGACAAAAAATGAAGAGAGACAGATGGACACTAAACCCACAAATCTTAAAAGAAAAAGAATATATCCAAAAGATTTCAAAAGAATTGGAGCTATTTTTTAAGGATAATAAAAAAACAACATACCTCACTACAAAATTTGTGGGACACCATGAAAGCATATTTAAGGGGATAATGATAGCCTACTTTGCAAAAAGAAATAAGGAAAAATGTAAAAATCATAATACATTATCTGAGGAAATTAAAGATTTAGAAGAAAAACTTCAGATGGAACCTGGGAAAGAACAAATTAAAAACCAATTGGCCTTAGCAAAACATAAATTGAATATTTTGGATCAAGAAGAATTGGCAAGAAATTTAAAATTTGCAAGACAAAATTATTTTGAACATGTGAACAAGGCAGGGCAATGGTTGGCCTAAAAAAATAAAAAAAATAAAAATACACCAACTACAAGATGAGAATGGAATTGTGGAAACTAATACTGATAAGGAAAAGAAAATTGCACAAGAGTTTTTTGAAAATCTTTATAGACAGAAAGAGATAGCAAAGGGAAAAATAAACAAATATTTGAAAGGAGAAACACCAACTACAAGATGAGAATGGAATTGTGGAAACTAATATTGATAAGAAAAAGAAAATTGCACAAGAGTTTTTCAAAAATCTTTATAGACAGGAAGAGAAGGGAAAAATAAACAAATATTTGAAAGGAGAAACTATGCCCCCATTAATTGAAGAAAAGGGGGAACTATTAAATAAGGAAATAACATTAACTGAATTAAAAAAGCAATTCAAAAACAAAAAAATAATAAGACTCCAGGACTGGATGGATTGCCAGGGGAAGTTTATAAGAATTTGGAAGAGTTGACAGAAACATTATTATTGGAAATTTGCCATGAGGTCTTGACAGAGGCAAAGCTACCAGAATCATACAGATATCAAACAAATTAAGAATTATAAACCAATTTCTCTGCTAAATGCCAAATATAAAATAATCATGAATATTATGGTGAAAAAGCTGAAAAAACTATTAAATGAAAATATACATGAGATCAAAATGGATTCCTCCCAATGAAACAAATAAGGAATAATACAAGAATAGTAATTAATATATTGGAATATTATGAGGCTCATCCAGGAAGACAAGCAGCTCTTGTCTTTCTGGACACCCAAAAAGCCTTTGAAAACATGAACTGGGAATTCATGATTCAACAAATTAAAAATATGAAGTTCGGAGAGAGATTTGAAAAGATGATAGAATCTATCTATTCCACTCAAAAGTTAAATGTAATAATAAATGGGGAGATGACAAATCCATTTAAGATAATGAAAGGAGCCAGACAGGGATGTCCATGGTCACCTCTACTTTTTATCCTGATTCTAGAGGCATTATTAATAAGAATTAGATCAAACACAGAAATAAAAGGAACCAAAATTAAACAAGAAGAATACAAACTACAGGCATTTGCAGACGATATGGTATATTTTTATTGAGGACCCACTAGATTATTGTTGCAAGAGATAGAGAAATACGGGCAGGTAGTATGCCTTAAAATTAATAAGGAAAAACCCGAAATGCTTGTCAAAAATTTAAATGTGAAAGAGAAAGGAGAATTAGAAGAAAGAATGGGGCTCCAAATTGTAAAAAAGGTGAAATATTTAGGTGTTTGGTTAACGGCAAGATGTTCAGCATTAAAAAAGGATAATTATACAAAATTGTTACAACAAATTGGAAAAGACCTGGATAGATGGGGGAAACTACAGCTTTCATTACTAGGAAAAATTGCAACAATTAAAATGAATATCCTATCCAAATTGCTTTACTTATTTCAAACAATCCTCATAAAATTAGATAAAAATTTCTTTAAAGAGTTAAATAAAATAACCATGAAATTTGTATGGTCAGAAAAAAAAGTGCGGATAAAATTAATTTATCTACAGCATAGTAGAAGTAGAGGTGGCTTTGGACTCCCAGCATGGCAGACTTATTATAAAGCAGCATCCTTAGTTTGGATCAGGTAATGGATTAATTTAGACAATAGGAGAATTTTGACCTTGGAAGGACATGACATCCAGATGGAGTGGCATGCTTCTATTTGGAATGCCAGAAATAAGAAACACTCATATTTCCATAGACATATCTTATAAGATTCACTGATTCAGACCTGGGAGGAAATTAGAAAAAAACTTTATATTAAAATCCCAGGCTGGTTATCCACTATGGAGGCAATGAACCACTCCAACACATTGGATATTAGTGTTCTGACCCAAGTCTTGTTCAAATTAAATAAACACGAACTGTATAAAAGCAAACCTTTTTTAATGTGGCGCTGGGAATTCAGTGCATTTCCAGCCAAGAAACATTTAAACCTAATTGTCCGATATCAAAAGCAAGCCCTTTCAAGTTTGCAAAAGGCTGCCAAAAACAGAAGACTAATTACTGATTAAATATCCACTGACAGAAGTTTCAAAAAAACCCTCAGGGCTTCAACGAGGACTCTGAGTCTAAAGAACTTCTTTGCTTTCTGCAAAGAACACATCCCTGAGGGCTGGTTTTTATCCTTTATGGGAGGGCCATCACCTTCCAGCCTTACTCCCGAGTTGCTCTTGCTGCTTCAGCTGCTCTTTCCTTCAACCAGCCCTGCGCACACACGCACTGGGCACAGCTCCCCAGGGTCCTCTGCATCACTGCTGCCAGACTCCACAAGCTCCAAAGGCAGCACTCCACTGTCCAATAATTCTGGCCCCATCCCTGCATCACACGCAGGCCCCTCGTCTGAGTCCTCACTATCAGAGACCTCTGCTGTCCACATCTGCTGCCGAGAAACCCAACAATTAGTAAAATGGCCAGATATAATCAAATTTTGGACAATCAAGGAATATTAAAAACCAACCAAGAATCAAAAGCACAGGGAATAAATATAGACTGGTGGCTATATCTCCAGTTGCATTCGTGATACAAAAAAGATTTAGAGGAATATGGATTTGAATTGGATGCAACTCAGTTAGACAAATTATTGTTGGGACCGGCAAAAATTTTGGACACAATATTGAGTTAGAAGACTGGTAAAAAATGCGGAACAAAAATTATACTTTAACAAAATCCTCTGCATACAAAGAAAACCAATACAAGATGTTTTACCATTGGCATTTAGTCCCAACAAGCTTGCAAAGATATATCCCAACCTAAACCCTAACTGTTGGAAATGCAAACAAGCGCAAGGTACTTTTTTCCATGTCTGGAAAAATGCCCAGATTAAAAAATATTGGATTAAAATATAAAAATGGCTAAATGAAGTCATCCACTGTTGAATAGAGTTGAAGACTGAATTGTTTCTCCTGGGGATCATTAGGGGTAAATACCCTAAAAAGATTAAATATTTGACTATACATATTATTACAGCAGCAAGAATTGCACTAGCACAAGCTTGGAAAATGTTTAACATACTGTCAGATTGTGTAATAATCCCAAAAAATTTTGAATGCGCAGAAATGGATAGACTCACCATAGAACTGAATAACAAGGAAGACTCGGAGTATTATGCAACTTGGAACAATTGGATAGCCAGTAGAAATATGAAAGGTATAGATTAAAAATAAATTCAAATTTTTTTCCTCTTGTGTTATATATGTATATGATTAATGAGAACCTGTTGAAATGGATGAACATTTGGAATGTATGACTATAGCCAAGATTTGTTTTTGTACTGTCAGAGAACAATGGTGAATTGTACCAACTCATTTTTCTTTTTATAGATATATTTGTATTTTAATATTTTAATTTCAATAAAAGCTTTTTAAAATTAAAAAAGGATATATACAATGCTGCCATTCCCAAAGCCAAAGCCCACTAAGCACACAAATTCTCTTAACAAGCTTTTGAGAGATCTATAATGAATTTTCCTTCTAAATTGTCAGACGAGTTTCAAAGAAAGAACCATAAGAAATAAACATATTTGTATGATAATTTAGAGATCATTTCCTGCAAAGTTTCTGACATTTTCATGTTTCTACCTGAAACAGAATGGCATCCAGAAAACATTCTGCGCTTTGGGACTCAGAAATACCTTTCAGCGTTTTACAGAACAGCAGACTTTGAGTCACTTGGAAAGGTAAGGCAGATTCAGGTGAACAGGAGATAAATATTTGAAGCCTGAAAAGAAGATGTGACTTGCAACTGGATAGAGGAGAGTTACTATAACTGGTCTCTTCGTATTATAATAAGCAGAAACTATGATGAACTGTAATACTGTTCATGTAATGAACCATTTATCTGGAGCACACATTAGAGATTGATTAAGAGGCTCCCAAAAGCTGGTATCCCTTCCTGTTTATCCAAGTGGTAAGAAATAATATCATTCAGAACAGCTATGATTCTATCAATTAGTCTTTAAGAAGAAAGATGAAGAACTGCCACTTTAAAACCACTTGACAACTGAAATTGACAAATCTAAGCTAGCCTTATAATCCTTGTGGCTTTCTTCTGATGAAATTCTTCCTGCTAAAATGTGTTTTTTCAGTAAATTAAGTATAGGCATTATCTATTTTCATATTTTAATGATTGATCGTGTTCATTTAAATACTTAAATAAAATGTATTTAAATTTTCTTCATTTTTAACCTGGAGATTTTCAGATCATGATTGGTAGTCATTTGCATATGATTAATGAAGTCCAAAACAGAACCTTTGCGTTCTACAAAATTTGATTCATTTAAAAATTATATTAAATATAATTACATTCTGTATGGGGATACAATTTAAAATATTAAATTTACAATTTAAATATATTTAAATTTAATGCTTTACTAAGTTCTTTACCTAAGCATTTGTCTGAAGCTGTTTTCTTTTGCTTTACTGAGAAGCCCAAGTTCATCCTGTTGATCCACATAAAGAACACAAGAACTGAGGAAGGTCTGTATTTAAAAGTAATTCTGCCTATTTCTCTGTCAAGGTGTATAACACATGATAGGTAGAATGCAGGTAGCAATGCAGGATCATTTGCTATGTGCAGCCAGTCATTCTCAAAACCTCAGAGCCCACAGGGATAAAACTTTTCATCTGCCTGGTTTCACCTGCTCCCTCACAAAAAGTGATTGGTGACTATTTTCCCCATTAGTAGGTAGTCCCATGGGAATTCACCTGTCACTTTTCTTAAGTTATCCTACATTAAAATCTGTGAGGACAGCATAACATTTGGTGTGCATTATAACAGCATAATTCTTAAATGAGAGTATATTAATGCAGCTCTGAAGAAGAGCCCTGAGGTTTGCTACCAAACATCAGCTAATTGCAAAGGGTAGGAAGTTCAATACTTCACAACAAGAAAATCTTGACTGGTTCCCTAGGAACTGATATACAGTTGATATAGCAGCAACAGATCTGCTCTAGGCTGACCTTTGGTAGGGCTTTTTTTTTTTTAAAGGGCAAGGATACAATTATCCTGCACCTCCAGAATATCATTCAGTTTTTTGAATAAAAAGATGCATCATTTTATTTTTATCTATTGATTTATTTGCCTTCTTAGTGGGATTAATAATTTAACAGACATTTGATTTCTCTACATCCTTGGAATTATGCCTATTGACTTCAACAAATAAAATTGTATGAAGGAAAAATGCATCAATATATGAAGAAAAAAGAATGGGAAGATCCTCAAATGACCATTCTGTTCCTCACCCCTTCCTTTCATTGCCATTGATGGGCATGTTTGGTCCTACAATCATCAGAATATGTATGAAGTGGAAATATTGTTTCTAGTTTAGCAAATATATGGACTAATTTTTCTTGAGTGGTGCTTGCCAAAGGCAACTGGAAAGAAAAAAAAAACCCACAGAAAATCCAGTTGTCTTTTTTGGAAGAAGTACCTTTAGGACAACCATGACCTGGACAACAGAGAATCTTCATAGATAATTGGTTTTCTTCCATTGAAGAAAATGCCAGAAATTGGTCCAACTTTTGCACAATTGCAGTGACTTCTCATGCAAGCAAAATTATCTTAAAATCATTAAATGGAAGCTACAGAATGTCATGGATCAAGAGTTACCTGATGTACAGGTTGGCTTTAAAAAGTGACACCATACTCAAGATCACATTGACAATATTAAATGAATTGTGGAAAAGGAACGTGAATATCAAAAGGATCTATACATGTGTTTTATTGATTATAGGAAAGCGTTTAACTGGGTAGAACCCAATACGCTATAGGCAGCTTTGCAAGACCTTGGTGTTCCAACCCACCTGACCAGACTCATCTGTATACAGCTAGAGTAACTAACAGAGAGGTTTTAAATCATATAAAATGAGTTACATCACTAGAAGCTAAAATCATAAGAGTACATCTGATTTACTTTGGCCACGTCATGCATGCACATTCATTGAGAAGGCAATAGTGCTAGGAATGTTAGTGAAACAAGAAGAAGGGGCAAGCAAAGAACATGTTGGCTTGATAATATGAAATCTAATACAAAGATTAACATCCAAAACTGAAAGAATCTGTGCTTAACAGAGCAGCATGGAGAGCACTTGCCTATAAAATCACCAAGAGTCAGACACAACTGAATGGTTAAAACACAATAGATTAATACTTCCTCTTCCTCTTTTTTCTTTTTTCTTTCTTTTCTTTTTTTCTTAGCAAAAATGTAAACCGAATCCAGTCTACTGACAGTATCAAAGGATTAGCCATAATATCATGGTCTGAAGATATTTTGCATCTATTTTGCTTAGGAATATCATACTATGTGCATATTCTTGCTCTAAAATATTGCTTATTGCTACTTAAAAGGAAGCAATAAATCTGCTCTGTTGCTGTATTATTCAGCATATCTTTAGCAGGCTGAGTATGTTCAGACAGAATATATATTATTTAAAATGAAACTCATTGTTTTCATAGATACCTAACACAGTCCCTCTGTCTTCCTTTAAACTCATTTTTGAAGTTCTGTGGGAAATGCGGAAAGTTACAATTTAGCAATAAATATTTCTTGTGTATTCTTCAGGATTCTTTTAAAATCAAGGCTGAAGGTATTGCTGAGAGCGATGAATTGTTTTCACGAAGAAGTAAACTTGTCCAAATCTGTATTAGTAATTGGTGATTGAGTTTTCTGCTGACTTATCAAAGAACTAGAGTATAAAGAGCCATGTACTGTAAGTGTTAGAACTGATAGAGGACAAAAACAGAAAGTCTCTTTCTAAAAGAAACGATTGCAATTTCAAAAGTAAAATCCAAATATGGTTTTATTGAAATACTTTCAAACTATCTCTGTCTTGCCCACAGACACCAAGTATTGGAAAAACATATGCAAATAGACACAAGAGAGTTGTTAAAACCCAATTATTTATGTACTGCACTTTCAACAAACAGATTGGGCTCATAGCAATTCATTTAAAAAGTTATTATAGATACAGTAATTATAAATATGGATTGCAATCTAACAATAGCAATTAAAGAAATGTAATGTGTGATTAAACAGGTTTAATTACTTTTCTTTTGGCTAGGAAAGAACTTGCAGGCAGTAATCACCAGAATACCAAAGCAATGTACGGTATATTGGCATATTTAATTTTAAAGCAGCTTTATTAGGCTGGTTGGGATCTCTGAGAATTGTAATTCCGCTGGTCCTGAGAATGCCTGGTAGGAAAATGTTGCATGAAGGAGTAATGTCACAGGCAATACAAATGGCTCATGGATAGAAAATCTGTACAAAGGGAATCTATTAAGTGTATTTTAAAAAACTTAACAAAAAGTTGAAATTGATAGAACTGACCATTTTTATGCTGTACAAAAATGGAACCTGCATACAGGTAGCAATAATTCTCATTGGGTATACATGGAGCAGAATTTATATCTGGGAGAAAAATGGAGCTTTAACTTTATATTTTTGTAAGGATGGTTTCTATATACATTTTCCAGGCATAAGATATCACAGAAAAAAAAAAAACCACTGATTCTTTTTTCCTGAGGGGAAAATATTTATTTATTTATACTTTGTGTTTTTAGACCACCCATGTCGCTCAAGAAGTGAATAAAAATACTCATTTTATTTTCATTGTCATTGTTTCATCTGTCTTTATTCTGGTTTCCTTACAGTAGTTCAAAATAACTGTTTTACTTGCAGTGTATAAGTTTTCTTCATAAATTATTTCTATGGCATTGACTTCCTCTTGATCATCTTTTGTTTATATCTATTGTGTTTTCCAGCTACTAAATAATACAAATAATGCAGTGTAGTTCACTATGAACAGTCCTCTAAACTCCATTATTAAGTTCTAAAAGGTTATTTCAGTTATCTTCTTTGAAATCAAAAACTTTCTTAAGACATTTTTTCCTCCCTGACTTCAATTTCACATTTGATTTTTTTTTCAAGTTGTCATAAATGAATACATAAATATATATCACATGCCTGGAATGTCTGGTTTTACAGGGAAAAAATAGAGATTTTACAGTCCACTGATCTAAGTACAGCCTTGTCCAGGAATATTATAAGATGCTACATTTTGCTCATACAAAATGACAGTCCTATAATCTTGATCTGTCTTTTGATATGAGGTTGCCCCTAAGGAAGAAAAACTATTCTGATAGACTTTAGGTCATTGCGGAGGAAAACTGCCTATCCTACATACTATACAAATTGCCAGCTGGTCACATTTACCTCTACCATATATACCAAAATGTCCTTTTGCTATTTTAAATAGAAAAAACAATGAGAATTTGAGGCTGGGGCAAACCACTTTATCAACAAGGAATGGAAGGAATTTTCCTTCTCTAAAAGGGAAATTTTGAAGACTAGACAAAAACATGTCCACTTCTGGTATATCTCACTAAATCTGTTCTTGAGAAAACAGATATAGTGAGTGACATTCATTGAGAGTAGGCCTCTCAATCATCTGGATCAGGTTATTTATGTCGATGATTACAATCAACTCCAGATGCACCTCTGACTCTAGGCATAGAAAACCCAGTTTGAATTTCTCAAGAACTATAGTTCTTCAAAACATTACCAATTCATCCAAAGGATGAACAGGCATAGGCAGGGAGCTTGTTACACCAACCTTCTGATCCAGTTTCACAAACAGGGTCTTACATCTGGCTATGTCTGGCATAGTATCCCTGAAAGCTGTGAGAAGCACAATTTATGTTATTCTTTTTTCTTGAAACATGACAGAAAAATGCATCTTAGAAATTTGTGAGGAAGGACCTACATATTACTCCCTCTTTTTTCTATCTACTTTATATGTGACAAAGTGTAGTACAGTACAGCAGTTGAATAAATCTACCTATATATTTTGATATGCTTCATTGGAGGAAACATTAAAGTTCAAAAACTTGGCAATGTAAAATATTTGCTTTTTAGAAAGCTTGTCAGTGGTCATTCTGTTTTTCCTTAAATAATTAAGGAGACAACAGTTTCTTCTAAAATAATATGTTCTTGTACCACTGTGGAGTTTATCTTAATGTAAATTCAGAATTCTTTTTTTAAAAGAAAAAAAACATTTGATTCTGTAGTGGAAGAGTGAATGACCTTGGAAGATGGAGGGGGAAGAGATGCTGCCTTGGGAATGATCAGGTAAAAGAGAAAGGGGCCAGCAGTATGTACTGAGTAGAGAAAGAAAGGATCTGCCCTAACTTGTCAGGCAGTAAACAGACAATGGGGGAATCTTCAGACTCGCAAGATTTAGTTAAAGTAGCCTTAGAATAAAGTTGAATTATTCTTGTCCTGTTCCCTATGTGATCTACTTGGGAAGCTGACAGGATCTTCTTTTGAACATTGGCAGGTTAATTATACTGATATTGGCTCAGTCTTTTAGATTTTTGAAATGATTGTTTCATTTCAATTTTCTCTTCACACATTTTAAACTACTTCTTATAATGCCTGCTATCCAGGATCTTTATCATTTCTTTTTGCTCTTTTGGACATGTTCCAGTTTGTCTCTGAATTCTGGGAATTATGCTTAGACACATCTGAGGACCACCAGGTTGGGAAATATGTTATAGGTATGATGTCAGAGTGATAGATTTGTAAGAGAAGGCAGGAGTATAGAAAGATGTTTCCCCTAATTAATCATGTATCATAATCATGTAAATAAGAGAACAGATGAAGTAGGTGCTAACTAGATTATATCCACCCTTGCTTATGTCTTTTATTTAACTTCTTCGGCAATTATAATTCATTATTCAGAATATCCATTGATATAATTGTCTATTTATTTTTCAAGTGTGGTCATTTTGTTGGCTTAGTATTAAAACATAATAGGTTGACTTTTGAAAGAAAGCATGTACATAACCATTTAAAGTTATTTCTCATAATGTAGAAAGATTTTATTTTATGAAATAGAATTAGTATTTCATACTAGTCATGATTCTGCATTACGGTTGGGTATATTCCATGCTGTAAAATAGCTTAGAGTGCTTTTGAAGGCCAAGCAGAATTTGGATAACTGTCTATTACATCTACACATAAAATATTGATAATCCAATTGAATATTATAACATAATTTTTCATGGAATGTCTTAGATTCAACTATTTTTCATATGTCCTTGAGAAATGCTCTACAGCATCAATTGTCATGGCAAAGCTTTTTCTCCTCCCGATTGTCTTCATTTCTTATTTATTACTGCAAAAATAGCTCAGAGCATAAACTTTTTAGACATTTAGCTATTTAGTTTGGCAATCCTGTAATTAAACTATCTCTCTATATTTTGTAATGTATTCTGCAATTATATCTACTATTATAAAATAACTAAAAAAGGCTTCCAGAAACAACTGTATATAAAGTATAAGACAGTTGTGATGGTCTTAGTTAAGATTCTATAGGGTAATATGGTTAAAATTGATAAAGACAATTGGAAATAGTTGCTAATTGGTTAATGCATGAAGCAATTAAATTAGGTTCATTTGTGAAAAGTAAAGTACTAAGTATATATATGTTTTACAAAGAACCTTTATACAGTAATAAATATAAGAACAAAACCTAAGCATACAGTATTTAATTTAAAAACACCTGAGCAATATCAGGCTCTTTTTGAAATGAAGAATTTTGGGTGTATCATTTCTTTGTGAAAACTTTGTATAAATTTTGTGTTTACCACCCAAAGTTGTTTTTGTGTGTATATAAATAAATATAGAACATAAATAAATGAACTTCCTTGATTAAATCAAGGGATTGATGCTAATTTTAGTTCAAGTTATAAATTGGCCTCTAGTGGTAATGTTAACTCTGCATTTATACTAAATGAATTAAGGTACTAAAGGAAAATAGCAGGAAAATTAAAATATGAGTTTTATGTTTTTCATTCATAGATTCTGGGAAAGATGGTTTAGTATCAATTTCATGTTATAATTTGTTTCTTTTACTGAATAGTAAGGTTAAAAATATCAGTTTATAATTTTTAACATGCATTATATATTCCCAAAGTTTGACTGAATCTTTCCTTTTCAGTGTTTGAGTTCATAAAATCTGCATTCCAAGCAGAATTGTTAAAGATGCAGACATATAAATATGCATACAAATGTGCCTAGGAAAAGACAGGGACATGTGTAAATGTTCAGGAGGGAGTATTTATAAAGTAGTGATAAGTTTGTCTGATATTTTCTAGACAAATTGTAGTCACCAGTTTTTATTATGAGGGGGATAAAAAAAATGGAAAACCGCCCTTCCTAGTTCTACTCAATTTTAGACTTGCTATATTTTGCTACAATGTATTCAAGGTGATCGTTCTGAATTGATTTTTCAATTTTATTGTAACAGTCAGCATGTAAAATAGATTGTTCGGCAGAAATATACTTCTTGATCCAAGATCAGTCATGACCAAATACTATAGGCTAGGAAAATTTAAACATGTTCCCCCAAGCCATATTTGAAAACCTTAGTTTTCAACTTTTAATCTTTTTCATTGCTGAAGGAGTTTATGAAAGGATTCATAAAATTGTTCAGCACGGTTAAAAAAACCCCAAAACTGGAATCCTTTTTTCACTTGATTAAAAGTTTAAGAAGGTAACAAAATTAAGTCAGGAGCATTTTATTTATTAGCATTTTTAATCTGTTTTTGTAATTCTTTACTAAGAATTAAATTACTAAGAGTGGAAAATTGCAGTTATGAAAATCTATGCAAGGGAAAGCTGAAATTTTTGCTTATTAAAAAAATAAACAAATGTATAGAAAATTATTGAAAGTTGGATAGGAAAGAAGATAGAGTGAGAGGGAAAAACATTTCAAAATCCTTTCTTTTAAGTTCATAGCAGCCTCCCTACCTTTGGCCTTGACTGTGTTAACTAATTATAGATGGCTATTCAGTAGATCATGGGACACTGAGGGAGACTTTTCTCAGTCTTTTGTGATTAGGATGATGTTGTTGATGTGGGGGTCTTACTTGCTATCTTTATATTTTATTATATTGTTATGTTTAGGATGTCATATTTTAAATTAAAAAGTTACTGTCTTGAGATATCAGTCAGGCATGATTGGAGTCACATATAAGCCTAGTAAAATAAAGTAAAATAACGTAATGAATTAATTGCATGAAATAAATTGTTAGCATATAAGTCAGCTTCAGATACTTTTCTAATTAGTTCAAAGCATTGTATAGGTGGTAGTTTCACTACAACTAGATTGAACTCAAGAAGAACAAAAGTTAAGGAAAAGAAGGCTACCAATTTTTTTTTACCACTAACATTTTTATTGATTTATAAAGTATTACAAAATACAAAATACAAAGTAAATAGAAAAGCAGTAGGTGGGAGAGGGGAAAGAGAAGTATGAAAGATAAAAAAGGAAAAGAAAAAGAAGCATTGACTTCCAACTCTCCCTGTTACAGTAAAATAAGGCATTAACATCAAATCCAGTTTTTTGCTTTTTCATAATAACATGAACAAGCCATTTCTATAAAGATCTATCAGTCTAATCAGCAAAACCCAAAGCCAGAGATTAATTTTTCTTCACATCAAGCATGAAGTTCAGAAGTGGTCTCCTTGTGGACAAAAAAAATACTTATATTCTTTTTTTTAAAATCAAAGTGGTCAGTTTTGCCATTTCAACCAAGACCATCAACTTCTGCAACTATTCATCCATAGTAGGAATTGAAGTGTCCTTCCATTTTTGTGCATACATTAGTCTTGCTGCTGTCAACATATATAATAACAAAGTTCTATTTTTTTTCTCTAGTTCTTTCTCATTAAATCCAAAAGGAAAAGTTCTGGTTTCATTTTTATCTCCATTTTCAAAAAACATTGTATTAAAATATGAATCATACTCCAATTTTTTTTTGCTTTATCACATATCCACCATAGATGATAAAAGTTCCCCTCTTTTCTTTTACACTTCCAGCATTCATTTGACATACCTTTATACATCTTAGATAATTTATCTAGTGTTAAATACCAATGATATATCATATTATAATATTTTTTTCTTTTAGATTATAATTTAATGTGAATTTTAAACCCTTTGTCCACATATTTTCCCATTGTTCAAGCATCACATTGTATCCAAAGTTCCTTGCCCACTGAATCATACAATGTTTTACATGTTTATTTTCCAAATTCAATTTATAGATTTTAGCAATAATATGTTCATTGTTGCCACATAATGAAATTTCCAATTAATTTTTAATAACCAGTTCTTTTCAATAGACAAGTTGTTGAGGCCTTTAAATCTTTTTGACTGAGGATCTATTCTCTTTGGTGTCTGAATACAATCTGGGGCTCTCACACTACCAGTTGCTTTTTCTGGTGTTTCATTAAAAAAAAGGGATATTGATATTTGAATACTGATAATTGCATAGTCACAAGTTCTTTTTTTAAACAGAATGTTTATTAAGATTAGTTATAAATTATGTATGCTCGCCATGCCATCCGCTTCAGATTCCTGTATAGAATAACCAGCTGGTTCTTCTAGATTCCCTGGCTATGTTATCTTTGAACTCTTTCTTGCTCTAGGCTGCTTTTGAAAAAGTAAAAATTAAATGGTTGGCTATAAATAATTTATCACTTCCGTACCCAATTGTAGGGATACAACCATAATGAGAATGAAATTAAATTCTGAACAATAAATGCCCTAATACTGCATAGTTCAGGAACAGCGCATTAGATTTCTGGTTTATGTTTAGAGAAATAATATTCCTGAATCGAGAGCCTGAAGGCATGATAAGGCTAGAATTCAGATGAACTGGAAAAGAGTTCACCAATAAAATAGGAGAACTTAACCAGGAATTTCTTCATAAAAATGAGAAACCATGAAATTTAAGAAATTGAAAGTTTAAAAGTACTTGTTGCTTTTGCTGAGAGATAAATGAACTCAGCTTACCCATTCTTTTTGACAGACAAGCTAAGATATTAACAACTTGTAGAAAAGGGGGGAGAGAAAAGATTGTGCAACTTGATAAATTCTTGAACTTGAATTCAAAGTGACCAAGACCCTTTTTAAAAAAAATTCACATTTATATGCTGCCCTTCTCCAGCGACTCAGGGCGGCTTACAATCTTTGGAGC